>CATIWQ010303580.1:0-33498 GCA_949673415.1 Euphorbia schlechtendalii
CCAAAAATCTTTGGACTTTATTTATGTTTTATGTTTTTTTTCCCACCGCCATCTATTTAATCAGTTCTCAGGAAATATTGATTGCATGTTTTATCATTAATAATGTACACATTAGACTAAATAAATAATTATGAAATAAAAAGTAAACTTGAAAAATATGTCTTGTTTTGCAAAAAAGTTTTTTGTAAAATTTTTCTTTGCATATGGGTGTTTGTGATTTCAAAAATTTTCAAATCAAGGAAAACAATATTTTTTCACTAAAAGCAGTAATGTTCATTTCATTAATTTAACATTCCTACAAGTTAACCTTATTATTTAAGAAATATTCATCAAATTTTGAATAATTTTCAGAAACTATTTATTTTATTATGATTTTTTAAAGTTATCAATCACGTTTTAATTAAAAAAAAATAGTTGTACTACTCAAAAAATTCTAAAGTTTATCACTTAGGAGCATTGTATTATTATAAACTATGTTGCAAAACAGACTACTCCTTTTTAAAACGTAATTTGAAGTTAAAAATCATATTTTTACTAATTTTGAAATCATAAGCACCATTTAGAAAAAAATTCCAGAAAGACCATTTTGCAAATTACTTAAACCACGTGACATGTTTTTAAATTTACACTAAAATAACTTGTGTAGATGTGAAACTGTTTTTTTGGCAAAGTTATAACTACCTTGCCCTTTATAACCATTGAATCAATTTCGCACCACTAATCCAATAATTATAAAAGATAGAGTATTATAACTTTGTCAAAAACCAGTGTTTTAAAAGGCGCTAGGCGTTAGTCGGGCGGCTAGAGCCTCCGGGAATCTAGGCGAGGATTAATCGATGCCTAGGCGGGGACTAGGCGGATTAGTTTTTTAAATATATAATATTTATTAATGAATTAAAATAATAAATTTAGGTAACACATAAAATTTTATATAATAATATTAAAAATTCATAATTCTAGGCTTTAGCGACAATTTTTTTAGGTTTTGGTGACATTTTCTAGGTTTTGGCAACACTTTTTTCTGTCTTTGGCGACGCTTTTCTAAGTTTTGGCGACACTTTCCGCCTTGACCGCCCGATTATATAAAATCGAAGCGGCCGCCTTGACCGCCTTTTAAAACAGTGTTACAAACAAAAAACTCTGCACATCATGACCTCCTTGAATTTGTTCATAAACACTTATTTGCCCTTGAACTTTCAAAAGCTTCAAATAACTCTTTGAACTTACAAAAAAAGTTTTAGATAATCCCATGAACTTGCAATAGTAAACCAATTTGCCCATTTAATGTTCCGTGTCAACTTCTAGTTGGAGAGATAAAAATAACATATTTGAAATGTCAAACCCATCAAAATCTGACACCTGACATTTATGGGGTAAATTGGTTCACTTTTACAAGTTCGGAAGGTTATTTTGAATAATTTTACATGTTCAAGGGATCATTTAAAACTTTTGAAAAATCAAGGGATAAATATGTATTTAAGGTCAAGTTCAAGAAAATCTTGATGTGTTCGGCCATACTAAAATCAACTAGAATTTAATTTTAATAAGCTTAAATTCTACGGTGACTTTTTATTATATTAAATAACAATGACTTTACTCTTCATCCTCATAAGATTATTGATATCAAATTCAAGCGAATGATAATAAGATGATGAGTAAAGTAACTGTTACTTTGTAAAGGAAACAAATTAACCATGGAATAATACCAAAATTTTAATGCTTTTAAAAACTGATTTGAATTTCGAAAGGACGGATTTTGTGGAATCCAGTCAACATGACAGTAAAAAAATTAAATTATAAAAGTTTTACACCATATATCAGTAAAGTTTAAAAATGTTTTATGTCATTTTTAGTAGTTAATTAAGTAGTTACATATTACTATTTGGTTAATTTATGCCATCTTATTGTTTAAAGTCGTATAATATTTTTGGTGTATGTGTAAGATAACAAATATATTTGTAGTTAAAAGTAAGGAACCTAAACTCTCACGAAACTTCAAAAGGAACATACAAACTCTCACGAAACTCCAATCAAAATTATCTCAGCTAAAATAATTGTCATTTACTGTAATTCCAGAGCTTTTTTACAGTTCAATTTAGATGTACTCATTTAAATTGGACTTAGTAATGATAGAACTAGTAAATTGGATTCATATAAGAATAACTCTTAATTGCTAATGTTTGTAAGGAGTATATATGCATTAGTATTCTAAATGTTAAGTTGAAAATAGATCTCAGAGACGTTTATAGAACATAATAAATAAAACCATAAAGGGTGAAAAAATTTATTTAGATGAAGATAAAATAGTTACATGACTTAGGTAAAATGGGTTAACCAACTATGGGGATCTTGAAAACCACACCATGATTACCAACCCATATAAAGACTCAACAGCAATTTAAATTTAGGCTTTATTTTTGGCATAAATATCACATGGGAATTCTCTCTTTTTACTGCCTCTTCTCCCTTTCTTCTTACTAGCTCCGGTCACTCCTACTTCTTTATAAATGTATATTCATTACATTAAGTTATCAATATTAATCATCATTTTAGTTATTTAATTCAACTTAATTACAATTAATATTATCAGGGCAGTGTTCCGGTACGAAATGTTGACATTCTTTCATTTTTGGGTTTCTTAGTCAACTAAGTTGTGTTTGATTTATGATAGAGTTGTTTCAGATGTGCTATTATATAGTTGGTGAGATTCTAAATGAATTTCTACCTTCTCAAATAATTCAACGCTAGTTTTCCTTTTTCAACATTATTAAATGTTTATGTTGACTTTTGTTGGCACTACTTGAGTAAAGTAGGGTACATATGAAACATATTCTGTTTAATGAATTTTCAACAAGTTAATATTTTTAATGGCATAAATAAAAGTTCTGTTGGTTGTCTTAACATATTTTGAAGGAGCCTGTCAAGCAGTTAGTGTTTCACAATTTAAGAGACTCATTTGACTTTATTAGCAAAAAAAAAAACTAATCTCACTTTCTAATTTGTCTATATTCCTTTACCTATTTAATTGTCAATTTATATCACCGATGCATTTTTCACCATTTTTTCTCTAATTTGCTTTTTTTATTATTTAGGAGTTGAATTATATTTTTAAGAGAAAATTATAGGAAAAATATGTTATAGAATAAAAATTTGAAGGTTTAATCAGTAACTTTCTTGGCATTATTAATGTGTTAATGATTTTAATGATCTAATAAAATGGACAATCAGAGAGAGCTAGATGGAAGGAAATTCTTTCTCTACTTTTTTTTTTTTAAGTTTTTTCCTTTTACAATTTTTCACAACATACGAGCTACTTATAAGTAAGTTTTATCAAAAACTTTGATTGTTTATTAGTTAGTTTTAGGAAACACTGCAACTCATTTTATATTATGCTCCTATGTAAAAAAAAAATATTTTAAACAATAAGTTTAAAAAAAGACTGAAGTCATTGCTACGATTTGATTAAATAATACTTATAGTTCTACATGCTTTTGACCAAGTTTTTTAAAAAAAATGCACGACTTATGTAACTTTTTGGGGCCTGTTCTAAAACTTAAATGCTCTTTTGAAACCTGATCTATTTGATGTCTAACGTATTCAACTTTTGATAATTTATAAGAATACGACATATCAAAATTTAGTACGATAATTTAAGGAATCATCAAGGGCTGGCAATTTTGTATATGATCAAAGAAACATACTCATTCTCCAAATAACAGTATAATTATTTCACGTTTTTTTATGTTACTAGATATAAACTTTTTATATTAAAATTAAATAGAGCATGCACCAAATATGTATTTAGTAAATACATAAAGTACTCAATAAGTAGAATATGCATACATCAAGGCCCACAGTAGAGAATTTTAATAGGTAGACACATAAATGACATAGACTTATACATGTCCTGAGTAAAAAAATAAACTGCTAATTTGAATTGTGTTTTATTAGGAAACATTGGGAGCTCACGTGTTTCTTTTTCTAGAATTGTTGTGTGTTAAATTCATCCCAATTAAAAGGAAAATTAGCTCAATATTGATTGGCCTTAAAAAAACCTTATGTTGCAAATAGGACTAGTTATGTACATGCATGCGATTTAAAAAGAAAAAGACAATAAAGAAAACAAAAATGGTTGATAAGTTGACTATTGTTGAAACTAGGAAGCAAAGTTATTAAATATATTTAAATATGCAACAAAATAATAAATTATTAAACGTGTCCCTAAAAAAATTTATGAGATACCAAGAATAGGTAAATTCCTTTACCTATTGAACAATAATATCAGACTATTACCAATTTGGCATAATACAATTGGTATAATTACTCATAATTGGTGGAGATGATCAATGATCACTGTCTAGTTATTTTAAAAACTATTTTTACTTAAAATATGTCATTAATCATTAGTCAAGAAACATAAATCAATATGATTGTCTGACAAAAACACAAAAATTTAGGTGAACTCAAAAATTAGGGCTTCACAACAAATTCATGCATAGTTTTTTGCAACTACTTTAAAACCTAAAACAAAAAATATGAATATTTTTTGGTAGACAAAGACAAGAAACAAAAATTAGGCTACAACGATCCTAGGAACTCTCATCAAATCTTCGAGAACTAAGAAGAGCATGCCCGTCACAGGATCATCAAAGAGATGATGTCCCAACTGAAGAGAAGACACAAACGAAGCCATGCGATCCGCACACCTATTGCCTTCATGATGAAACTCCACCGTCCACTCCCGATAAAGTAAATGATGAATTCCCACAATGAGGTCAATGTTACAATTCGCAAACCCATTGGATGGCTTGATCAAGAAGTCATAAACAAACCTGCTATCCATTTCCACCATCACTCTTCGATAACCACGATCCCAAACAATCGTTAAACCATAAAAAAAAACACCCACAACTCCGCCCCGACCACTTAGAAAACTCCAATATTTTGTGCGAAACAAACTAGCCACCTCCCGGTATTATCCCTAATCACTCCACCAGATGAAGCCCTAACATGCTCCCCTTAACCGAACCATCCGTGTGCAGCTTAACCCAGTCCGAGCAAGGAGGAAACCACCCAATCTATCGTAATTCTTTAATAGGCTTAACACCCACGTCAATGAGACCTACCATAGCAAAACCAGTGGATGTCCCCCTAATGCTTGCCGCCACTCTTCTGAAAACTTTCCAATCAATGAGGCATTTTCTACTCTTCCAAAGGATCCACACACAAACACCAAAAACCAACCTGAAAGCCAACATCTTGACCATCACCAACATCTTGATCATCACGCCTCTTGCTGGCAACCTCAGTCGAATACAAATTCTGAATTAAATTCCATTGCTCCTTGTTTCACCTCCCAGAACATGATTGCCTTCAATACGATTCTTTCTCCGTCGATTCAAGGCTGACTTGTGAAAAAATTTTGTATTTTTATCCCCCAACACCATCCAGTCCCCTCTAGATTTTTTCCTCCACATGCTCTCCTTTCAACGTGAAAAAAAAAAACTTCCAAGGTCTCGATGCAAGGGCACTTTGAACACCTCTCAAACCGTTTTCCACCTTACGTTTCTTGGAAAAACCACTCCCGAACACATTCTTATTCCACTCTCGTAACACGGGAACCATTTTTTGGAGATTCATACAAACATACCCTTCCTTGTTCCTCTCCACCATGACTTCGGCCAAAGGAAATCAACAAGGGACAGTGTTAATTAGATTAGTAATTTATTGTTTTAAACAATATAGTGTAAAGTATATTTTGGTAAATTGTATAATTAAATTGCATAACATATTATAATACAGTGTTTCGGAGGAGTTAGGATTAAACAAAATCAAGAAAAATATCTAACAAATACAAAATTAAAATTAATGTCAATTAAAGAAATTCCATTGTGATGATAAAATAAGCTCAACGACAAAATATACTTAGAATTAACACCACAACACATTCTAAGTATGTTTTTTTATCGTTAAAAATAAAATCTCCACTTCTTATCATCATTAAATTAAAGAGGAGATTATTGATCCTATGATGATAAAAAGCAAAGTAAGGTTTACTTTGTTAAAAACAAAGTCATTATAAATCACACCCGAACTCAAAGAATTTATTGAAATTAATTTTATATTGAACACAAACTTAATTGGATAAAAAATGAACTTGACTTATTTGAACAAGCTCGTTCTCAAAATTTTGTAACCAAGGGGCAAAAAGTATAAAATGAAGTTTCAATTTTGAAAATTATCATAAAACTTTCACAATTGATAGTTAATAATTAAACCCACAATTTTAGATCACTTTTTTAGAAATATATCAGCTAATTTTTTCTCAATTAATGTTTATTCTTACCATAACATAAACTAAAAGTCTAAAAAAGTAATTTGAACCCTTTCCGCAATGGGCCTTGGGCAGTTTTAGTTTATATTACAGGCAAAGAACATAGGCTGATATCAAATCATTGTTTGATCTTAAAAACATATTAATAATGCTCAAGAAACTTTGATGGTGCAGGGGCTAATTGTATTATGGTTAACAAGTGTGATTCCACAAGCAAAGCCACCTCCTTGTGTAGAACTCGCCGGAAGTTGCCAGTCAGCAACAACATTACAGCTTCTACTTTTATATTCATCTTTTGGCCTAATCTCTATCGGATCGGGCAGCTTGAGATCCTCTTGTGTAGCCTTTGGTGCTGACCAGTTAAGCACAGGCAAAGCCCTAAAAAATGGAGGAATGCTAGAGACATTTTTCAGCTGGTACTTTGTTATAAGCTCGGTTTCATTAATTATTGGAATGACTTGTGTTGTGTATATCCAAGACATGATGGGTTGGAATGTTGGGTTCGGTACTTCAGTTGTTGTCATGTTCACTTCATGTCTTGTCTTCTTCTTGGCCTCTCCTTTTTATGTTAAATCACAAGTTAATGTTAGTTTGATCCCCGGGTTTGCTCGAGTTTTGGTTGCTGCTTTTAAGAAGAGAAACCTCACAGTTTGTTCATCCCAAGTGTACTTTACCCCAAACGGCTCATCACTTCTCGCTCCAACTGAAAAATTAAGGTACATATAAATTATCCCAAGTGTTAGCTTATATGTAATAAAAGATGCTTATTTATAAGCAGTTTACTATTCGTACAATCTATAGTTAAATGACAAAAAATTATATGTAAAATATAAAAACGTTTTGGAGTATAAAGTTAGATGAGTGAGTATATGTCTTTTACTTTATCAAATTTTAAATGCTTATATACTGCTTAAAAAACCATCTTAATATTTTTAATTTGTAAGATGATTATAAGTTAAAATATAATCATCAGAAACATTTCAATAAACAGCTATAAGTAAAAAATAAAGTTATCATATACTGTTTTGACGTTGCGCTTTTAACAACTATGGTGTTTAGATACCAAACCCGAACACTAAAAAAGACAATAACTTTGCATTCCTGAAAAAGTTAAGAGTTCAATTTCTGATTATTTTTTAACAACTAACCCTATAATGTCAATGGAACCTGAAAATATTTTCTTACATTGTCTTATAATAAGGTATCTGAACAAAGCATGCATTATCAATGACCCTGAAAAAGAGCTGAGTCCAAGTGGAAGAGCTTCAGATCCATGGAGTCTTTGCACAGTAGAACAAGTAGAAGACCTAAAGGCACTGATAAAAATAATCCCGATTTGGTCAACTGGAATGTTCAAGTCTGTCACAATAGCTCAAACCTCTTTCCAAGTACTCCAGGCTTCAACGATGGACAGACACGTCATTTCCAACTTCGAAATCCCAGCCGGCTCCCTCACTGTTTTCTTAGTCATATCCCTCGTCGTATGGATCAGCCTTTACGACCGAATAATCATCCCCATAGCATCGAAGCTCAAGGGAAAACCTGTTCGCCTCAGCCTGAAACAAAAAATGGGAATCGGGATCTTATTCTCGTCCTCAGCCATGGCAGCCCTAGCAATAGCGGAGACGATCCGTAGAAAAACAGCTGTCGACGAAGGATTCGTGAATAACCCAGATGGCGTTGTGGACATGTCGGTTTTGTGGCTGTTGCCACATTTCTTCTTGGGTGGAATAGCGGAGGGATTCAACGCGGTTGCGCAGAACGAGTTCTACTACACCGAGTTGCCTAAATGTATGTCGACCATAGCGACGTCTTTATTCGAGATGGGGATGTCTGTTGCGAATTTGGTTGCGAGTTTTATTATGTCGGCGGTTGATTATATGAGTAGAAGATTAGGGGAGGAGAGTTGGGTTGCGAGTAACATTAATAAGGGTCATTATGAATATTATTGCTGGCTGTTGGCAAGTTTAAGTATGGCTAATTTTGTATACTATCTGTTTTGTAGTAGATCTTATGGCCCTTGTAGAGGAGATGTTGATCTTAATGTCCAAGATGATGAGACTAGTAATGCTTGTTAGGTGTTTAGTAAGTAAGAATACAACATATGTGATGGAGGTCATGTTTATGTTTAAAACAAAGTCATGTAATTCTGTTTTAGCTAATAAAGAATGTCTCCTAATTGGAACGCAATTAGATATATGCAATGGACTATATTCTTACCAATGATTTAAGAATCTCTAGATTCTAGTCAGGCGGCTAGAGCTTCCAGGCCATAGACATGGATTGATTAGGTTCATGCATGACTTTGGCAAATTTTTTCTTTTTATTATTTTATAAATATATTAAAATAATAAATTCAATTAAAATGTGACATGTAGTATTAACATACATAATAAAAAATAATAATAAATATTTAAGATAAAAAAAATAAACATTTTAGTTAATTTTTAGGCTATAAATTTCTTTTTGAGTGTTTTATTTTGATATAAAGTATCCTAAATCCTTTTTTTTTGCTTGATGCACATTTTTTTCTCGATTGGAAACTCGAAGCGAGACTTTTATAGTTTGTGAGGGCATTATGATGTATATAGTTTTATAAAATAAGCTAATTTTTGTGTGTCAAAAAAGTTCAAAAATCATTTTTCGAAATATTGGTATCTTGAAAAATGTGTATAAGCGACATTGATGCAGAAGATATCAGCCTAGGTTATGCCTAGGCGGTAATATTTTAGTCAAGCATCTAATAACATCCTAGGAACATAAAATCAGACGGTGGAGAAATTACAATGGAAGCCTAGGCGGGGATCATGAGGCTGAGCGGTCCATGCTCATACCTAACAAGTTAAAAAACATTATAACCACATTATAAGAGACAAAAGAAACTTGTCACCAGAATAAGAGTAAAATATCAATAAAAGTAAGAGACAATGACAATTGTGCGACCTATATTTTAAGCTTCAACTTATGTTATCGTAAATCAACCATAGAAACTCCAATGTATTTCATAACACTAGTTAACGATCTGACAAATCTGAAATGACTTATTAAAAAGAGAGAAAATATTTAATATGAGATATGAGATATATATGATAATAACTTTAAAAACAGATGAATTTTATACAAAAAAAAGATAGAATAGAACTTAATTAAGTAATATTTTAACTTTGTTGTTCAATGGAGTTATGAATATTTTTGGTATTCATAATAAATATCTTCATTGTGTGTGACAACCTAATTGAGATGCTCGTGACTAGTGTTTTTTTCGAATTTTTTTTTCAAAAAAGTACATATCTTCGATATCAATATCGACTAAAACACAATTGAGACACTCCACCGGACCACCACTGATAGAGCCTCTTTTAAAAAGATAACTATTAAACCACTAGGTTTTGATCTAGTGATCACTACTTTTGAAAATTCTAAAAAACGTGTGGTTATTAATTCAAATTTCAGGATTAACAAAATTGATAAAAATGTCACATATCTTAACAAAATAAGTATTGTATAAATAGATTCAAATTCTCAAAGTTGAGGTTGGTATGAATAGACTAATCAGATTTTTTTTTATGAATTAAAATGGCTCAAATTAGCCACCCGGGAATTTCTAGCTTTAAATTAATAAATTTCACGTCAAGTTCAGGTTTATGATTAAGATTTAAATTTAACACGTGTGTTAAATTAATAATAATAATAATAATAATAATAATAATAATAATCAACTCAAAAAAGTGAATAGAATCATGAAAATGAGCAACAATTCAAAAATGTTTTCTTTAGAAAGATTATTTCAAATGGAAAATTGACCTTTAGTACACATGTTAACACGTGTGCTTTCATGAAGTACAAATTTATATCAATACACGTGACATTGAATAAGTAAACTGGTGCATTTTTATCAAGTTAAGGAGAGTAACTGATCCTTTTTATCAAATTGAGGGGAGTAACTGATCATTTTGAAAGTTGAGGGTGATATCGAATCTTCTGAACTAATTTCAGAGAATCTTAATGCACTTCACCAGATACATATAATGTATTGGATCATGATATTTTAAAATATCTGATTTCATGTAAATTGTCGTTGTGTTTGTATGCTGAACCGTCGTTTTAATTTGGGAAAAGATATTTACAGTGAGTAGAATATTCCATTAAAATAAGTCAAATATTGAAAAGAGGGAAACGGTTGGCCATAGTTCCATCCGCCTCATCATCCGCCTGCAAGCAGCACAGCACTTTGCATCAACTAAATAACTCCCAAAATTCACAATCATTTTTCAAAATTCAATGGAACCTCCATTTTCAAATCCCGTCGCCGATCCCTTCAAACAGCCGCTGATCTCCAGCGCCGGCCCCACAAAAGGCGGATTCCGAGCTTTGCCTTTCATTATAGGTACGTATTATCTTATACTATTTATGATCGCTGACTAGATTTTGAATCGGATCCAATCGATTGAACTATTTGATGGTGAATTCGATTAAGGATCTTCGGCGTTGGAGAGGATAGCGAACTTTGGAGTGGCGACAAACATGATTGTGTATTTGAGAAGAGAATACAGAATGGAAGCAGCTCAAGGGGCTAACGTTCTCTTCTTCTGGTCGGCCACTTCCAATTTCACGCCGGTCGTCGGAGCTTTTCTGGCTGATTCTTACGTCGGCCGCTTTTCCGCCATTGCCTTTGGATCCCTCGCTTGTCTTCTGGTAATTTTATTTTTGTTTCAATTAATTGATCGTAGAAATGAACTGCATGAAATACTTTAATGGCGGAAAATTAGGAGTTAGTTATATATACAGGCAACACAGTCACAGCACGGAAAAGGATTTTCTGATAGTAATAAGAGAAGAAAGAATCTATTTTCGTCTCAGCACAAGTAAATTGTATACAGAGCTTATATATGTATCGATTTATTTTTTAAAATTTAATAATAATATTGATTATAAAAAAAGCTGATAATGGTTTTAAAAATTATGAAAAAAGTTGCGAATCAACTTAATGTAATTGAAAAAAACTTGTTTTTAGTAAATATAATTTTTAGAGAAATCTTGGAATCTAAGACTCACATTTTTGCTTGACTTTGGAATCTACTTTGAAGGAAGCTGATCACTGTATCAAAACCTTGTGATTAGTTTTGAAAAACTTTTAGTTTAAAAGGTTGATAATAAAAATTGGAGAATGATTGTTGAATAATTCAACTTATATTATTTTCGGAAATGTCTTTTACTAATTTTTGTGCAACTTAAGGTGACTTGTTCGAGTGCCGAGTCGGTTGTAAACGCACACATCTTAAAAATAATATTTTAGTACAATACGTTGGAAATGACGGTACGCTAATTAATTCATTAAACCAAAAGTGCCTTAAATTTTACGGTGCCACTTCCATCTTTTATTGTCTTACTTGTAGAATCTTTAGACTTTATTTTCTGTTGCATATGTTTTGCACCGTAATTTATTTTAATTGATTTTCTTCATTATATTTTTAAACAATAAAATAATGAGCGAATATACTTTAACTTCTATCTTTTAATATCTGTCGGAATTGAAATTTAATGATTTTAATAACTATTTAATATATATTTGAAAATGACGGATTAATTAGTGCGTACCAGCAGTAAATAGGGCAATTGAACAAATAAAAACAGTGAAGTTATAAAATATTAAGCTATGAATTAAGTGTATATTTTTCGCGTCATTTTTATATTTTTGATACCAATAAATAGGAAAAAACAACAACAATAACAACATAACTTAAATTGCCTATTTAAGATTCCCGCACAAGCAGGTTAAGGGTTGGTGTTAGAACATGGATGAATTAATTAACATCAAAGTTAACAAATTTAGTTAAAAGGCTTAATGCATCTATAACCTCCTGAACTTGTCCAAAAAATGTCGTTGTCATCCTGAACTTTGAAATGTGACAGATAATCTCCTATACTTGTCTATAACGCGTCACTTCACTCCCTTTTGCTGACCTGGCTTGCTACGTAAATGACCATCAAAATAAAACACGTTTAAAGTATGTCGGTGAAATTAAAAATGAATACAAAAAATCCATAACATTCGTATTCTTACAATTCAAAATCCTTAATATATGTTCTTCATCTTCTTCAAAATTTCATCTATATTCTAAATTTTTCTTCAATTAATCATAATATTGTATCGATTCTTGATCCGTCGTGTTCATCTTCTTATTCTTGAAGCCGATATTTTTACGAGGAGGTAAAGTGACACGTTTTAGACAAGTACAGGCATCTATCACATTTGAAAGTTCAGGATGGCAACAGCCCTTTTTGAACAAGTTCAGGGGAGTGTCGATGCATTAAGCCTAGTTAAAATATAAGTTTTAAATCAATCTTCACATATTTGATATTAAGATTAACAAAAGCAATGATTGTGTTTTGTAAAAAATGAAGCAGCTAAGTTCAAATATAAAAAAAGTTAACAAAACACTCAAAAAGCTCATGTGAACCAACCAAAAATATTTAATAAGTTTATTTTTATATTTTACTAATATAAGTTGGTCCTTACTAAGAAACTATGAGTTGATTATATTTCCTAAATAATTTAATTATAATAATTATTTAGTTCTATTTTAAATTATATCTAGGTAAACTGTATAATGTAATTGCATAAAGTATAATAATAGAGCATTTTGGCAAATCTCAAGATATCTTGAACATATGACAAATATGGCTGACGATAAATTGTACATATAATTGACAACAACACAACATTTTTTTATAACAGACAACACAGCATTTAAAACTCCTGGTGTTAAAAGAACTTGACATTATTGTATTATCGTACGAAATTGCTTATGGTAACATAGTACTGTTAATAATATATATGCTAAATGCATTTATTAAAAAAATCATCAAAATCCTATATCATATCTCCTTCAATTTTTAAAAGTTTCAATTAGCCATCGAATTTCGTAAAAATGCACATGTTTATCTTCTCAATATCACATCACATGTCAGATGCAGGTTGGTTTAACTTTTTAAATATATCAATTTTCTTTTTTGACTATCCAATCAGAAGTTGACACATGACGTTAAGGAGACAAATTGTTGGATTGATTGAAACTTTTGAAAGTTTAGAATGACAATACGCAAAAATTACCAAATTCAGGTGTGTTGATGTGTTGGACCTATTATATATAACAAGAGGAAACATGTCATAGTATAATTGTTGTTTATTATCGCAATCATGTTTTTCGGACTTACAAGAACTGAATTGAAATTATTGGACTTGAACTAATTGAATTGTAACTAAACTTATTTTTTAGAATATAAGTCCAATGTAACAGAGCCTTACTCATAAAACTCTATCAAATTGATCATATTAATATTGTGTTGATTGTAAGTATACATATTGAACTCCAAAATCAACGAAATAGATGTCAAATTTGGTTAAAAATACTTGTTTCAACCCATTAATCTTTGATATTATTACGAATATGACATGTATGAACGTACCACTTTGACTTTAATGGCGTTACATCAATTATATAATTCATTGCTTATCTTAAAATCACATGATACTAAATCCAATTGTGTAGGGGCTAATTGCATTATGGTTAACAAGTGTGATTCCACAAGCAAAGCCGTCGCCTTGCGTAGAACTCGCCGGAAGTTGCCAATCAGCAACAACATTACAGCTTCTGCTTTTATATTCATCTTTTGGTCTAATCTCTATCGGCACGGGCGGAATGAGATCCTCTTGTTTTGCCTTTGGCGCTGATCAGTTAAGCACTGGAAAAGCAGTTAAAGACAGAGGAATTCTGGAGACATTTTTCAGCTGGTACTATGTTATAAGCTCGGCTTCATCAATCGTTGGAATGACTTGTGTTGTGTATATCGAAGACATGATGGGTTGGAATGATGGGTTTGGTATCTCAGTTGTTGTCATGTTCACTTCATGTCTTGTCTTCTTCTTGGGGTCTCCTTTTTACGTTAGATCACAAGTTAAAGCTAGTTTGGTTTCCGGGTTTGCTCGGGTTCTTGTTGCTGCTTTTAAGAACAGAAGCCCCGCGGTTTGTTCATCCCAAGAGTATTTTAGCCCCAAGGGATCATCACTTCTCGCTCCAACTCAAAAATTAAGGTACACGATGTTTACGATAGCTTTAAAGGAACTGGATTGTTTGATAAAATAACTTATAAATGGTTTATAAGTCTTACGAACTATGAAATGACTAAAAATGATATGCAAAGTTTAAAAACCTGATGAAGTATAAAGTTAAATGAGGGTATGTATGTCTTTTACTTTGTCCAATTTTAGGTGCTCATGAACTGGTTAAAAAACCGTGATACTTTTAACTTGTGTACTGCTTATATTAAAAATATAAGCCATGAGCGCATCTCCAACCCTATTTTAAAAGTGAGGTTTGGAGTTGGAAATGAAGTGGAGTTGTTCCAATTCCACTTCATTTTCAACTTCAAATTCTGAAGTGTGAACAGTGCAACTTCAAATTTGAAGTGACACTGTTCACTACTTCAAAATATTTATTTCTTTATTTTTTATTATTTTTAAATTTTTTAAAATTCTTTTACTTTGAATATATATTTAGAATGTTAATGTTATTTTATTTATAAAAAATTTATTTTATTTTATTTTTTAAAAATTATTATTACTTTTAAGCCAAATGCATCAAGACCCCCTTAAAGTACGCTCAGAAAACCCGAGCCACCCTCAACTTTCAAAAGAACCAGTTACCCCCTCAACTTGGTAAAAATGACCAGTTACCCCCTTAACTTGGCAAAAATGCACAAGTTTGCCCCTTCAATGCTACGTGTTACCTTCTGGTTAAAGAGAAAAAAATCAGAAAAATGACATCTTTGAAAAGTCAAACCAACCAGATTCTGATACATGGCATTGAGGGGGCTAAGTGGTGCATTTTTGCCATGTTAAGAGGGTAACTGGTCCTTTTTACCAAGTAAAGGGGCGTGACCGGTCATTTTTAAAGTTGAGGGTGACATCCGTTTTTTTAATGTTGATGTATTAGGCCTTACTTTTATAATTGTGGTTTTAAAATTTGAAGTGAAAAATGAAGTGCAGTTGGAGAATAAATACTATATCAACTTTAAATTATAAAGTAAAGTAGAATTTGAAGTGAAAATTAAAGGTATAGGGTTGGAGATGTCCTGAAAAAGACAAGCACTTCAAAAAAAACAACTTATAAGTTAATAAGGAACTTATAAACTGGTTT
The DNA here is from genome assembly GCA_949673415.1 of Euphorbia schlechtendalii. Classification (NCBI taxonomy): domain Eukaryota; kingdom Viridiplantae; phylum Streptophyta; class Magnoliopsida; order Malpighiales; family Euphorbiaceae; genus Euphorbia; species Euphorbia schlechtendalii. Next base: position 15,535 of record CATIWQ010303580.1, read on the forward strand.
GAGCAGGTCTTAAAGGAATTATAAACACCATCATTATTCTTGTTGGCTTTTCGTAAATCATGGTGTCAAAAAGCACAAACCCAAACACTAAAAAAGGCATCAACTTTGCATTCCTATTAGGTCATGTTCTCTTCAACTTCTGAAGGCTGAACTGAACTAAACTCAACTGAATTTAATTGAACTGAACTTATTTCAGTGTAAATTTATAACTATATATAACTGAGGTTAACTGAACTTCATTGAATTGTACAGGGCCAAAGTTAAAGTTCAATTTCAGTTGAAAACTATAACAACTCACCCAAATGTTATCACTTGCATATTAGATAATGGAAACCTGAAATGATTTTCTTATACTGTCTTATAATTAGGTTTCTCAACAAAGCATGCATAATCAATAACCCTGAAGAAGAGCTGACTCCATGTGGAAAAGCTTCAGATCCATGGAGTCTTTGCACAGTAGAACAAGTAGAAGACCTAAAGGCGTTGATCAAAATTATCCCGATTTGGTCAACCGGAATGTTCATGTCCGTCACAATAACCCAAAGCTCTTTCCAAGTACTCCAAGCTTCAACAATGGATAGACACGTCATTTCCAACTTCGAAATCCCCGCCGGGTCCGTCACCGTTTTCCTAGTCATATCTCTCATCATATGGGTAACTCTCTACAACCGAATAATCATCCCCATAGCATCGAGACTCAAAGGAAAACCCATCCGACTAGGCCTGAAACAAAAAATGGGGATCGGGATCTTACTATCATCCTCCTCCATGGCAACCCTAGCGATAGCGGAGATGATACGCCGAAAGACAGCTGTCAATCAAGGATTCGCTGATAACCCAGACGGCGTCGTGGACATGTCGGTTTTGTGGCTGCTGCCACATTTCTTCCTCGGTGGAATCGCGGAGGCTTTCAATGCCATCGCGCAAAATGAGTTTTACTACACCGAGTTGCCTAAATGCATGTCGACTGTGGCAACGACTCTTTTCGAGATGGGGATGTCGGGGGCAAATTTGGTAGCAAGTTTTATAATGTCGGTTGTGGATGATATGAGTAGAAGAGCAGGGGAGGAGAGTTGGGTTGCGAGTAACATTAATAAGGGTCATTATGATTATTATTGCTGGCTGTTGGCAAGTTTGAGTATGGCTAATTTTGTGTACTATGTTTTTTGTAGTAGGTCTTATGGTCCTTGTAGAGGGGATAATGATCATAGTGTTCAAGATGATGAGACACGTAATGATTGTTAGTTGTTTTTAGTAAGTAAGAATATTAACAGTTTGTTTGCTAATTTTGCACTTGTATGTACATATAGTAAACTTTTGTTTCTCTATACAGTAAACTTACAGCTTTCTTTTTACAAACTGCAAGGAAGTATAAAGGAAGTTGACATTATTCTTTATACTGTATTGAAAGGTCGCCGGAAATTTTTTTATGTTCCAAAATGGAGAATAGGGTTTGTTGTTGAGATGATGATAACCTGAAAAGCAAAGGTAAAGATTAGGATCAGATCAGGGATGACAAAGTGTAATTCCTTGATAGCTAATAAGAAAGTCTCCTAATTAGAACGGGACAAATATTTGATTTAAGAATATATATCATTTAGGATCATAGAATTCACATTATTAACCGGCTTACCACAAGGCCCAAGAATCTTGGCTACGATTGAATAAACAAAACGTAATGACCTATATCTTTAGATCCAAAGACCTTGCTTATCTTCAAATTTGACTACTGTAATTTGGTCGAATGCACAAGCTTGCATCAATTGTTAGGAGCATATATGTTCTTTAAGAGGTAAATTTTTTTAAAAAAAGTATTATATGATTTCATTCATTTGCAAAACGGAATCGGAGAAATTTTTCTTTATTGCAAAAGGGCGTTTAAAGTTTCAAAATATTTGCAAATAGATGATCTTCAATATTAAATTGTGTCACAAAAATTGGTAATCTTATTCACTTTTATCTACAATTTTTGTGGGATGGTTAATAAAAATACACATCAGTAATAAATTTTTGAATAGTGCTAATATTTTAAATAAATAAACTTTAAAAAACATAAAAAAAAATAAAAAAAAATCCTTCGATAATTACTCAAATCCTGATATATAACTTTTAAATAATAAAGTTAAATTATTACTCAAATCCTGATATATAACTTTTAAATAATAAAGTTAAATTATTAGAATGTTGAATTATTTAAATATTCAATTTAACACAATTGTATTGAAATCACAAATGCCTTTTTTTACAAAAAAAAATTTCTTTAAAATCCCTTTTGTAAATTAATGAAACCATAAACCACTTTTTTTTTATGTTTGCCTTTTTTATACTTGTATTATTCTTCTTTGAATAATTACTGCATTGTGATTTATTATCACGACATCAAATCATCCGACATTAATACAAGACCAAATGCATCCTATGCTAATCGCTTAGCTTGTTTTATCTACGCCTACTGTGCTTCAAAATTTTGAAAAGGTTCGCATGTTTCCCTTGGTTCACCCGTTTGCCCCGTGAACATTACGTGTTAGTTTTTTATTTGAAAGAGAAAATGAAAATACATCTTCTAAAAGTTAAAAAACCAGAAACTGACACGTTGCTTTAAGGGGATGAACTAATGCAATTTTTACCAAGTTTATTGAGCTACGAGGACAAACAAAAGGCTAAATGAGATGAGTAGATGAAGTTAATGATGCATTTAGCCTTAACAATAAAAAATAATGGTTAACGAATCTGCTACCCATGAACTTGTCCAAAATAGGTTATTATCACCTTGAACTTTAAAATGTGACAAATAACTCCCTGTACTTATTTAAAGTGTGTCACTTTACCCATCATCGCCACGTGACAGTTTATGGTTGGTTTGACTTTTTAAGATGTTAATTTTCTGATTTTTTCCTCTCCAGCCAGATTCTGACATGTGGTGCTGGGGGGCAAACTAGTGTATTTTAAACATATGAGTATTTCGCACATTTGAAAGTTCATGATGGCAAGAACCCATTTAAAACAAGTTCAGGGGTTGTAAAAGCATTAGCTCAAAAATAATTTATGGTGATTATAGAAATTTAACCGCAACCATTTATTATTTTTTATGAAACCACAACCATATCGGGTGATTGGCATAAACACCTTTTTGGATCTTGTGGTATAATCAGTTTGCTCATTTGGTCCTTCTACTATACATGTTATCCAATTGGATCTTGTGTTATTCAATTTGTTACTTATTTGATCCCTTTACTACATAATATGTTATATTTTGCTAAAATATTTTTGCAAAAGGGCGTAAACGATTTAAAAAAATTTGCAAACAGAAGATTCTCGATATTAAATTATATCACAAAAATGGGTGATCTTGTTCGCATTTATTTGAATATTTACAGGATAACTAATAACAATACAATACATATCAGTGATAAATTTTGAAATTTTTTTATCAATGAAATTTTTTTAAAATAAGTTATTTTTAAAAACTTTAAGAAATCGTACAAAAATAAAAAATTTCTTCGCAAATTACTCAAATTCTGGCGTATAATTTTTAAAAAAATAAGGTTAAATTATTAGAATGTTGAATTGTTTGAATATTCAATTGAACACAATTTCTTTGAAACCACAGACGGTTTTGCAAAAAATTCTTCAAACTTCATTTTGATAAATTTTTAGAATTTTTTGAGAAGTGCAAATATATTTTTAAATTAAAACATGATTGTAACTCTTAAGAAATCATAATAAAATGAATAATTTCTTAAAATAATTCAATTTTTTATGAATAATTCTTAAATAATATGATTAAATTTATTGATATACCTTCGGAACAACACTATTCTTTATGAAAAAAATATATTTTTTCCTTGATTTGCAAATCTTGAAATCACTCTTTTGCAAAGAAAAGTGTTACAATGATTTTTACAAAGCAGTCAAATCACATGACATGTTTTTAAATTTAGCTTTTTTTATGAAACCGCAACCATATCAAGTGGTTACGCTAGGTAAAATTCAAAAGAGAGGCGATGGTCCAATTAGGACCAGTTTGATTGTGCTTTTCCAAACTGTTTCTCTGAAAAACTTCATTTTCAAACTTTTTTTTATAAGCAGCATAGTTGATTTTGAAAAAAAAATAAACCAGACAGTTCGTAATTAAATAGTATAAATGATCAAAATGTGTTGTTCAAAGTTAAAATATGTAGCTCTATAAAAAACTTATGAGACCAACTTAATGGAACAATAACTTGAAAAACAATATCACACGTACACAGTTATAATAGCAACCAAAATAGTGACAACAGAAAAGGAAAGTAAAAAGTGTTGCGTCAATTCCAGTTATTTGAGCTTCCTCTTATCTAAATTTCCCGTCGCAGAGATAACTTGAGCAGGTGAGATTCTAATATTCTCTTACAATTATCATTTTTATTCTTTATTTTCGATTTGCCGAACATGCTATCGGCTGTACATTTTAGAATCTAGAAGAAATATAAAGTTTCAGAAAGTTTTGGTCACATAATTCTAGGAATTTTTTCCGCCAATTGTATGTTAATTTCTAGTTTTGTTGTGTAGTTGGTGATTTTCTCTCGATTGCCTGATAAGTTTCGGACTGTCAAGTATTTAATGTCTTTATTCAATGGCATAATAGTTGATTTGATAATCTAATCATGCAGTTATTGGATCAGCTTCAGATCTGTAAGTTTCTACAAACATTTTGGGCTACTAATTGATGTCACATTTCTATCGTTAAACCCTAGATTAGTTTTAAAGTTATCCAGTATGCGAAAATCATCTTCTAATTAGGTGTATTAAGGCATCAAGGGCAAGATTGTTGAAGGAATACAAAGCGGTGCAGCGAGAAAAAACAGCAGCTGCTGGTATTCAACTAGTTTGTGATGATTCCAACATCTTTAAGTGGAATGCTCTTATCAAGGTATACTTAATTTTTCTTTTTTGTAAGAGAAGCAATGGTTGGAATTATCCAAGGATCGATTTTTCGACTTTCGTTTGTGCAGGGACCTACCGAAGCTCCATATGAGGGCGGAGTGTTCCAGCTTGCCTTCTCTGTCCCCAAGCAGTACCCTTCGCAGCCTCCACAAGCTCGGCTCCTGACAAAAATATTTCATCCAAATGTGCATTTTAAGGTATGAATTCTATGCTATGGTTACTTGACCTCATTCTTTTTTGTCTTCTAATCATAGGAAACAAATATAATAGCTTCGCTGTGAAATATATAATAATTTACCATTGTTGAACTGCTAAACCTATTCAGGAGTTCGTTCCTATTGAGATCTTTTTCTTTCTTTTTCCAAGTTTAGTCAAATAACCAAACTACAACTCAGTTTCTCTAGTATTTGAAGCATTTTTTGGTTCAGGAGAGTGATGAATGAATTAGTATTGACGGTATTGCGATAAATTTTGGTGGCAGACGGGAGAGATATGCCTCAATATCTTGAAGAACGGCTGGAGTCCAGCATGGACACTTCAGTCGGTTTGCCAGGCAATAATTGCTTTGATGGCCCACCCTGAACCTGACAGCCCTTTGAACAGTGATTCTGGTAAGTTAATAATCTTGAGAGACAAGATTATCTGCTAACAGATCCTATATCATAAATAATGCTATGTATGAACTCTATGAATGGGGAAAAGGAAAACTTAAGTATGGGCAAGATGCTTATGATTGTGATAAGGATAATGATTACGAAAGTATTAGGGTGAATTGAAGTGCTGAATTTGCTACAAATGTTGGGTTATATTGTTTAGATTCTGTACAAATTTTGGTTATTTCTTTTGTCAACTTGAGAGCATGACTTGACAAGGGCCAGTTACAAATGATTTACATGGAAAACAGAAGTAACTGTGTAGAGCATATTACAACAATAAAATAGAAAGCCATCGTCACTTACTAGAATCAACTCTTTAGGAACTTGTCGAACCAATCACTTGCTTCTTTCACCATTGAGGATGTCATTTGATGTCCAATTCCGGGTTCTGCAATTAGCTGCTTGCAAATAAATAGACATCAGTGACAATTAGAGACTCCAAAAATGTTGTACATACTACCATAACTAAGCCATACCTTGAAATGGTCATGACACTTGGCCTCTTCATATGCCTTGACAGCTTTCGACTTGGGAACTTCTAAACCTGCAAGTGGACAACGGGGATCTTCTGCACCTATAGTTTCCAAATACACGCAAACACTTAATAGTAAATAATGATTCCAATTCCATTAAGATTATGGAGTTGGATAAAAGCTGAAATCCGAAAATGCTAAATTCATGTGTTGGTTCTTTTTCAGTTTCCAATCCAAAACATAGATAATAGCAAACACAAATAGTGTTATGTTTTGAGCATCCCGTTATCAAAATAACTCAAAATAGATTGTTTTGATATTGTAGCACATTAGTCAGAATAAATATTCAAATGATTAATAATAAATATGAGATATTTAATACATAATGCTCAATGGAATAAATGTGTGTTATAAGCAGATAAAGTAGGCTATATTAAATGTGTAGTGCTTAAAAATAAATGTGTATGGCTTTTAAAAGATTAGGAGTTTCAAATACTTAAAATAATTGTTTGACATCTTTAATGCAGCGAACACCCTTCAAATAATTACTTCGATTTGCATATTTTTTGAAATGCGAATTAGCTTTTGGATATTCCTTGAGCAATTTGTTTTCTGTTTTCACGTTTTAAAGTAGCTGCTTAACAAAAGAGAGCGATACTTAGGAAGAGAAGAAAGGGGTTTTACCATTAAGAATTAGAAGTGGGCGTGGAGCAATGGCTGGAATTGTGTATGGCGCATCAAAGTTAGAGTCCAAACCTGGAGCAATCCTATCCCATACCTATTAAGGAATGTAAAGGCGTCATCATGAAAGAGATAAACTACCAGGGGAAAGTGACTATCTTATAGAGAAAGTTGCATAAATTTGTGTATTTCTTGCAACATGGATGCATGTACACAGAGAAAAGTAACTGACCTTCTCCACCACTTCTTTATCAATTGCACTCTTGCCTAAATCTTTTTGTGCTTCTGTAGCAATAAATATTCTACCAGTCAGAATCAGAGCTGAGAAGACCATTTATGTAAGGCTCAAAAGAAACTTGCATCTTGTGTGACAGTATTACTAATGTTCTTATCAAATTCCACTCTGTGTATTATTACCTTCAAATAGAGGTTTTATACTGTCTACTCGACCTTGCCATTTATCATTGTCAATGGCCCACCGAAATCCCTAAAAGGTTTTCGAATAATTTAGATAGTCAATAAACATGCATTCTTCTGCTCATAATCAAGTTCGTCAGCACAACAAAAATACCTGCACACCAATTATAGGAACAATGACTGCATATCTAGTGTCAGCAGCAGCACCAAACCATGCATGCATTCCTATACGGCCAATTACACAGAAGCTGTAAACCAAAGAGAATATTTGGCTATAATTTTGTGATCATCTTCAATTTATATTGACTAACCTCCCAGTGATTCGCCAGTAATCCCAATTCTGGTTGGGTCTATATCTTCTCTTTGTGTAAGATAATCAGCCAGCTTCGTCAAGTCCCATGCCTGCAATAATCAATACTTCAAGTCAGCAGCTTGTGAAGCAAGGAACTCTTAGATTTGTAGATTAAGAAATTCAAAAACTCAGCATTGTCTTCAACTTAACTAATTGAAAGACTAGACCAATCCCTCTGATTGTAGCCAGTTCAGTTTGATTGACAGCAAAGAAAATTATGCAAGTATGATTCAGAAGTTACCGTGTCAAATATGAATGGCATTGTATCGCCTTTTTTCCACGATGAAATAAGAGCCTGCATTGGAATAGTATAGCATACTTTTATCTAACCATTTTTTTCTTAATCACAGTGTAACATCACAATATTGCAAGTAGATGGTGCTTAAGTTCCTGAGCCAGTCCACGGCACATACAAGGAAACAAATTACATAAGAAAATCCCAATTCTTTAAGCATCAGGGATTTGGAAAGAATTAACAAAAAATGATAAAACTAGCAGCACTGTCGCTTACTTACATCTCGATAAGTAGTTTTAGTAGTGGCACGTTCACCATGGTAGCGAGAGTCGATTGCAATGGCTACATAGCCTCGGGAAGCATAGGCCTGGAAGTAAGTATACCAAAAAAGAAACAAGGTCCCCATTAAGGTCAGACTATTGCACAACAAAAACAACAGCCAGTACTAGTAAATACCTTGAGCAACGGCCTTAACCACTCCTTGCACTTGTTAGTGCTATGCAGGAAAACCACAGCAGGCCTTCTCTGTTTAGCATCTTTCAAGCTCAATATTAGCAAAGGCAAACGCCCTTGCTCCCCAGCCTACTAATTAACAAACTAATTAATCAATTGATCACCAATCATATCATCACAACCTAAGAGAATAAGAAATCAACTCCAATCGATAATCAAACCTCAGTGGTAAGATAAAGATTCTCCTCTTGAAGCAAGTTATCAAAATCCTTTATCTCCACTTTAGGACAAGATTCCATCGCCTGAGCGAAAACAAAATCTCATAGAAATTCCGATAAAATTCTTAGCAGCCGGTAGAAGAAATGAGAAATCAATACCTCACTCTTGCTGGTAGGCAGCGTAGTATCCTGGAACAATGGATGGAGCACTGGTTTTGCAATCTCAACAGAGAGAGGAACTAGAAATCGAACAACAGGACAAAATCCAAATCTGGATAAGCACAAAAGTTTAAAAAAAAAAAAAGATCATTGAATGAGCTAATTGAAGAGGTGAAACCTTGAGAGGATCTTCTGGAACGAAGAAGATGAAGAAATTGAGATCGGATCTCATCGGAGCGGAGAGAACTTTGATCCATGAGAAGCAATGGAGCAGTTGGTGTTGCAGAAAAGAACTTATTGTATTTATAGTGAACGGAATTTGGCGGGGCAGTTGGAAGGCAAGGTGGACACGTGGCAAGTGCGTGGGTCCAATGAGAATGGACGGGCCTGATGAGTTTTGATTGAAGAGGTAACATCATCATCATCACCACCATCATCATCATCTTTTTCTTCTTCTTCTTCTTCTTCTTCTAACGCTTACTCCTTTTTCTTTCTTAGTTTCTATCTGCTATAAACGCACACAGCAACAAGCAGCGGAGGAGGATTTTTATTATCCCACGTTTCACATATATTTAAGAAAATAAAATTAAGAGCGTTTTTGTCTGCACACATGATTTATGGTCCTACTTGGAATAAAAAATATCTAAGTTAAACAAATAGGTAGATAGATGGATTGAAAAAAATTGTTATGGTTACATTAAAAGGGACATATAATTGAAATCAATAATTCTTTAATATGGATGCTTTTTCGTTTGGGTTTACTCTTCTCAATTGCAAAAAAAATTACTTTCACTATTTTAGTTGAGTTTCCTTTTTGTTCACTGCTTTAAACCTTTCATTTCATTATATTATTGTTTGCTTTGCAGTTAAAAACTCATCACCTAATATCTATGTACTTACCAAAATTGCAAAATTTTGCAAATTTACCTTCTTAACATTATGGTGAGCAATTTGTCCTTTTTAACAATTGTTGTTCTCTGAAGTGTTTACATTATTTAAAAGCTTAGTAAATTAGTTGCCTTCTAAACTTAGCTCAATTTGTTTATTATCACTTTAAAATTTTTAGAATTTCTTATTGTCACTTTAGCTTGGATAACATAACTAGTTTCGCCTTAAATTTGGTAAAGTACGTTATTAACCATTGAATTTATATGAACCAAATATAACAAATACAATTCTTCATGTTCGTTTCAAGTGATAAAACAACATTTTTGCTATGTTCAGGTATAAAAGTGAGAAAATTGTAAAATTAGAGGCGACAAGCCAAGTTCCGCAGGTAAAAATTATAAATGATTACAATAGTTTTTACAAGTATTTGGGCCGCTCGATTTTCGGTCACTCAATACTCTCTCTTTGCCAAGTTCGAATTTTAAAAGCAGACATTTTTAATACCTTGATGAATACTATTTATAAAATCCCTCCCAAATCTGAATTCTTCAATTGATAGAATTCAGATCAATCAACACGTCCCATAATAAATTTAATCATGAATAAGATGGTGAAAAATGAACAACTTTGTTTAAACTTACTACGAAGATTTCTTAGTTTTGTAACCCCGTCATATCCCGCCTAGAATTAATCAGAATCAAATAGATTAGCTTGCTACTGGACACAAGAAAAACACCATTAGTATACCTCAGACAAACCAACCATCTATAAACCAGAAGCTCATCAAAATAACTCTTTCTTGCATACAAAATTTAGGCTTGCAATTATCCACAGGTGGAGGTATTTGGATTATACCCCTAAAGATGTAAATTTTACAAATCAAATGAACATCTTTGTTGTGAATCCTCAGGGAAAGCATCTGAAAGAGTAGGAATTTCTTACCACGTTGATTTTTGCAGGAAACTGTTACTCTGGTCTGTAATATGTGATCTTGTGAATGTGAACTATCCTCTACCGATAATTCGGATCAGCTCTTTCTCCTTCTATCACATTTCTCTCTGCTGGTCCTGCTGATTCTCTATTTTTAGCTTTGCAAAGGGAGAACACATTGCTTCTGCAATTTCAAAAGGCAACACTCCTGTTATAGCAATTCAGAGTATGAACAACTCAAATAATTGAAATTCATAAGAACCAATGTGACAAAAACACAAACTATGTTGTAAAATTTGCTTAGCATGCAATTGTTTTCAGCTAATGTTATTTCTATTGCATCCTAAGTTCTAGAGATGCCGTTTATGGCAATCGAGGGCTCTCTTTATCTAACTTAGAAGAGGGGTCTCGAACCTACATTTTTTACCAATTGCACGTAGTCCAAGTGGTACATCCACAAGAAAGGTGGGGTGACCAGGGTTCGAATCCTGAAACCTACTATTGCTCCTAAAAAAATAATCTAATCTACATTTTTTATTAGCCTGTAACTGTTACAGATATAAGACTTGTCCTACTTGAGGGCAATTGAGAAGTTCTTTTAGCCATCCACAAAAAGTTGATAAGTTTGAGTAGCAACAGAAACATTATTCTTAGGAAAACACTGATTGCTCTTCGTCTAACCAATCATAAGAAATCCAATCTTTCTTCAAAAAAAAATGGGAAATCAAATCTGACAAATCTCAAAATAAAGACAATGACCTTTCGCATCTCCACGTATCATGAGCGTATTGAGGAAATCCCGGAACCCGGATAAGATGAGTTTTTCTTGCTCTGCATAAACGTCCGAATTCTCATTCCCGCTAGATGTCGTATTTGATTTGTTCTTACAGTATTCTGTTAGCCCATTTGCTTCTGTAAATTCCATCTTGTTTTCATGGCACATCAAATCGATCTCCAAATGTGCTATACTTCCATCTTCTGAAATACCATTATCATTTTCAGAATCACTGTTTGCACCTAACGAGGTTTTATTTCCATTCAAATTATCGTCAGTGGAAGTTTTATGGACTTCATGCCCTTGTCTCCTCTCACCTTGTGTATCAAATTAGAAAGAATAAAAACATTAGGAATTAGAGAACCAAGAGTATTTGAAACCTTCTATGTTGTTTCCTAAATAGAAATAAGCTATGTAATGTATAGTCTTATAGTAACTATCGAGAGAGCAGAGACAAATGTTTGATAAACTTACAGAAACTTATACTCAATCTACCACAAGTCAAAAGAATATATATAAATGAAAATTGAGAACACAATTTCCTACTCAAATAAAGGGATAGTTAAAGACAAACAGTAGATTGTGTTAAAGTTATTTGTTTGTTTCTGACTTTCTGCTGAATAGTCAACAATTTGAAATGAGAAACAGATCAAAGTACAATACTTGTATCCACCACAGCATGTAATAACAATTTGAAAACATAAACAGAAATTTTAGAAGTAGCTGACTGTAAATTTCAATGTATTTATGCAAACCTGAAAGTTCCTTCGTAGCTTCATGTGAAAGTAAGACAAAGAGTGAGCATATCTCATTCACATGCTGGGATTTAAGTATGCCAGCCAAAGGAGACCTGCATTCAAATTTGTGAATCCTAATCACTACTTGGGAAAAAGAAAAAAAAAAGGTCCCCATCAATGTTGTATGTGAATTATACTGAATAGTCTCAACTTCCTACCTGTAATTAGATTTTGAAGATCCCAATACAGTTGCATAAGCGGTCTCGTGAATTAGGCCAGATGAGAGAGAAAGATAAGCTGCAGAACTTTGTCGATAGTTTTCCTGATTGAAGTGAAATGAAATAAAAGAAAAGAAAAGTTAAACATGAGAACTACTTCCAGCTTGAACAATATAAAATGTGTAAGCAAGACAATCAATTAAAAATTTATACAACCGAATCTGAAAAGAGGAACTGAAGATTCAATAATAATAATAATAATAATCCTTCAGCATGGTAACAAAAGTATTTTGGTTTAGTACAGCCAAAAATTACAGTAAAAAGCAGAGCCATTGCCAGCAAAATTCAGAACATTTTCATTTATTGCCTGTAGATGACGAATTCAAAATGAGACGAGCTTATAATTAAGTTACATAAAAAAAAGGAGAATTTTATTTGACAAAATAGTCTTCACTAGATTTTTTTTCATCATACCTGTTTATGTTTTCCTGTAGAATGAACAACCTGACCCCTGGTTACATTGCATGGGTGTTCCTCGCTTTTTCTTTTCCTGGTCATCGGCGAGGTGCCATAACCAGGTGATCCAATAGCCCCATTAATTGCTGAATTTGCTGCTTGTTGCATGTGTTCTATGCTATTATGTTTACCAAGAAAGAGAGACCTTCTTTCTTCACTTCCTTCAGAATTTTTGCAATCCATGCATTTACAATTTTCAGAGCACAGAATATTTGCTTGGAAACACTCACAGTACTTCTTGAGGCAGCCTGATTTCTTGCAGTGACACCCTTTGTTGTGTTTGCTAATAATTTGAGCTTCCTGTGCATGTTCCTATCGTGATTTTTTTAAGCATCACAAATTCAATCAAAGTATGAGGGAAATATGGATAAAAAGTAAGAAATTTAAAACCAGATAATAAGTAAAAAGAAAAATGAAAAATGAACAAATAGCAATTAAAATCCACTTAATGATCTACTCTTGTCAGCAACATCTAGTTTCAAGGAACATATAGAACTCACTTTAGGAGAATTTTCTCATGTGAATTCATTGATTGAGTGCATTTCGATTTTCGAAAGCTATTTGTTCTTTAAGGAAGAAAGAAGACAGAGTGAGAAAAAAACAGAAAATCATGCTTTGGGAAACACAATTAAGGGCAATTACCATTTGATCAAACAGAAGACTAGTAGAATTATCAAATATATGACATCATTGATCACTCTGCAAAGTAAAATACATACCCTTGCATCCAGACATTCTTGAGGACTTGTAGCAATCTTAGGTCTGAAAGCATTTGGATTGCGTTCTAAGGTAAGAACCATAGCTTCTTGCCTAGCAGCCTCATTTTCAACATTGTTAAAACAATTTAAGCAGTTGCAACCGTTACAGTGAATGCCAGCTGCAAAGCACTCACAGTACCTGAAACAAAAACTTTGTGATAAAAATAAAGATGTCGAAAAATGTCGTGTTGTTGGGATGTTGAAATGTAGTGGTGTAAATTTATAATATTGCACAAATGGTTTAAATCTTAGGTTCTTATAGACAAGTTTCACTGTGTACGTGCTTTGTAAAATCACAAAACACGCATATGTCAGTAACAGAGAATATAAAAGCATAGACCAAGAGAAAATAATTTGATAACTGGAATCAGTTGGATGCTAGAGGCACATCTAAAACAATATGACTGAACAGTTTGAGGTAATTCATTCTGTTCCTCCGTAATATATTTAGACATTCCAAACTAGAAGAAATTTCGATGAAACGAATAACACTCGAGAAATGTTTTTCTAGTCTATAACTACAGAAACAAATTAAAAATTCTCATTGCTAAATATGAAAACAGATTTGAAATCCAATCTACAACAGGTTCACGGCAAAAAAATTCAAAAGAAGAGAAAAACATCATACAAAAAATGAAAGCAAAAGAGAGATGAAGTCTTTACAATTTCAAGCATCGTGAATTTTTGCATTTACATTGCTTTCCTTTCTTAGGAGTCCCATCGTTTGCTTCAGTATTATTTCTGGCCTGTGATCCAGGAGATTCTTGCTTGCTGAATAAATACATGTTTGGCGATCAACAGTTAAAATAGCAAGTAGATCACTGACTACAGAGACAAAGATACTCAGAATTAAGTAACTTAGGAGGTAAATAAGGGAATTAAACTATCTTTAGACGCTTTTATATAAGTCAATTACTAGATGTACATTCAATATATTATTAGTATGATTAAGAGCTAGATTTTTTAAAAGCGTCACAGCTGTTAAAAGCTATATATTGATCCTAGATCGACGAAATATTTGAACTTTCACTCAACAGTGACTACGAAAAATCTAATCATAGAACCTGCTCATGGAGTCTTTTTTATTTTTCAGTATAATCACAATCTTCAAACAAAATTCAACTCCTATCCATCGCAAGGAAAACGAAATCAAAAGCAATAATTATTTGAACAAATAAACTCACGCTAGTTGCACGAAATGCAGCGGGAGTCTCTGGACAGGGTGCCGAATCCTTCCCGGTTGCGTTGGAACTCGACATTGCAGCAATTCTAGCGACTGATTCTGCGGCGGAGACCGCAATTTTGAGTGGTGAGATAAAGCCGCATTGTCCGATGCTCTACAAATCGCCGTGAAATCCAGCTGCCGCGCCGATTTCTTCGGCGTAAAATCAGAAAGAGCTTCACTTTCTCTCATCAATTTCAAATTTAATCGCTCAGAATAAACCGAGAAATCTTCGATTAGCAAAAAAACGAATCAGTCAAAAACAATCACAGCAAGTTCTGAATCTCCTAAGGCACAATCATGATCCGCATAATTACTATTGAAACTCGAGAATGGAGCAGTTTTGAATTATTGGGAGCTGATTGAACTGAGGATTTTCTTAGTTCGTCTTTCTTTTTTCTTTAATCCGTTTTTTTATCCCTCGTCAATTTTTTGAAATTTTAATTTTAGAATAATTCAATGGTAGGATGAATACATGGGTTAATCCGACGGTTGCACTTGAAAGTTGTAATCAACGGTATAGATCGAGTACACAGTAGCAGGATTGAACAGGAGGCATTGGATTAGAGAAAGACGCCTTTGGTAGTTGCAGCGGGAGAAATTTGGCGGTAATAGAGTCCGACAGACGGAGATGACTTTGTGTACTTTTACACGTGTACGATGAGATTCTGTTGTGGTTTCAATTTACGGTTTTGATATGTGCACGGCGTTGAGCAAAAACTGTGCAATTTGACTTGCAATAGGAAGGACATTTTTGTAATAAAAGAGAAACTTGAAGGGAGGGTCCAACAAGGATTAATTAATGGATCCGGATTCTCAATTTGGAATGCAAATTTAGAGTAAATGATTGGGTAAACTTAAAAAATATACAATGTATTCAAAATGATGTTTGTGGTATTTCGGATTTCAAAGGGTGTTTGAGGAATTTTTCCATTAGC
Organism: Euphorbia schlechtendalii; assembly: GCA_949673415.1. Lineage (NCBI taxonomy): Eukaryota > Viridiplantae > Streptophyta > Magnoliopsida > Malpighiales > Euphorbiaceae > Euphorbia > Euphorbia schlechtendalii. The sequence goes on from CATIWQ010303580.1 coordinate 31,084, forward strand.
AAAATAGTTCTTTTCTTTTAACAACGTTACTTTTGATGACGTGACATAGGATAAGTTTGAGAAAACTCATTTTCATCGGGAATATATATGAGAAATACCATTATTTCATCTCCTACATCTATCAAACCCTAATCTCAACCTTCATCCATCAGCCACCAGCCATTATTTCATCCTTTTCCTTTTATATACCCTAAAATTAAAATTAACCCTTCCTTTCCATGATTTCTCTCCTTTCTACTGCTCCTTATTTCTCCATTTTCATGGCTCTCCTTTCTACTGCTCCTTAAGCCGCGTTGGATCACCCCCTCTCTTGTTCGATTTTCACAAATTAACCCTCTCATTGGGGTTTTCTTCGCCAGAATAACTGATATTCAGCCTCAATTTATCGGCGACGGGGCTGACAGAGATAGGGAACCCGATGGTGAGATTAATTGAGAAACGATCAGAGTTGGTAGAACAAAAGGTGTTGTGGCTGGGCTTGTTGTCGACGTTGGATCTGCAAGCTTTGGGTTCAGAATTGACGATTAGTTGTTCACCAGCGGTGAGACGGTCAGGGAAGAATGAGTAGAGACAACTGTAAGGCATAGATTGACGGTGGTGACCCGATTTGTTCTGAAATTGCTATTAGAATTAATTAAGTGGATTAGAAGGTGTTGTGGTTGGGTTTGCTGTTGATGTTTGGATCTGCAAGCTTTGGGTTTGAAATTGACGGGAAGTTGTTCGAAATTGGGTGCAAAAAGAAGCTGCTTCTGGGTTTTGATTTTTGATGAGTTTTGCTTTGATTGGGTGCAAAAAGAAACTGTTAAGGCTAAAGAGTTTATCAGTTCTGGGTTTTGATTTTTGATGAGTTTTGCTTTGATTTAGATTTATAGTTTTGAATTGAGTATTTTTTAAATTGGTGGGTGTGAATTTTCGAAACACGGATGTGTAACAATTGAATGTTGGTGTTTTGAATTGAGTTTTTATTGTTCTTACAGATGAAGAACAAAAAGAAAAGAAAAGAAAAGAAAAAGAAAAAATAATTAGATTAAATTAAATATAATTTTACAAAAATATCCATTGCGACGTCAGTAAAACTGATGGTGTTAAAAAAATTCTTTGTTTCGTTAACAGTTCAAAATCTCAGATCCCCTTTTGAGACCCGAAATACTACAAGCACCTTTTTTAAAATGGCCAATACCACAACGCACTTTTTTGAAATTTACCCTAAATTCTTTATTATGGATCCGTTGTTAACATTTTATCTGAAATTTTAATTTGATTTCAATGGTCGTGATGAATCAAAATTTACCCTAAATTTTTATTAATTTGAATCCTTACTAATCACATTGATATTCTAATACAATTTGAAAACAATTGAATTTTTTTTATCATTCATTCTAAAGATAATAACCAAATTTTTTTGGACATTAGAGATGGAAAAGAAAAGAAATTTAAAGACACATGAAACAAAATTTGTTTTTCTTTCCTTTAAACTTTTAAATATTGAATTTTGTTAGAAGTCATTTCCAAATAAAGGACTTGATATCCAATTCTCTTACAAGAACTAAAATTCTTATTAGATTTATATGATCAATGTTTGTAGTTATCTCTCTCTATTAGTTTTCCCTATAAATGTGTTTGTGATTCTCGTTGATGACTAATAATTCATATTCTAGAAATACAAATTTCTAATCTCATATTCTCTCCATCTTATTTTCTTCTTTATTCTTGTGTTAAGCTAAATGTTGTTTTATAACACGTTATCAGCATGAGTTTGCTCTATTTTAAAACACAAAAGAATTTTCTTTTTTTTTCAATCTGCCTAGTCAAACAAATTTCAACTTTGCCAGAGTTTTAACCGTCGGATCGTTGTGAAATTATTCAGAACCTTCAACATCTGTTTCTTTGTTTTGACCATTGCGATCATTGAGAAAATTTTTTTAACTATGTTGCCTTTGTGTTGGCAGATTGCATATGGTAACAATTATTGGGCATTTTCTATGTTTTGAGGTTGCATATTTGTTGTATTTTTTAAACACAAATTTACCGAAGTTTTGACTTTCAGGATTTTCAAGGAAACGCTCCATAGGTAATTTCGTGCTAAGAAAATTAGTAAGGTTATATTTGGTCTATTTTTATACATTATAAGTTATATTAAATTTTATGAAATTTATTATTTGATATTAACTGAAAGAATCAATTTTCATAAGCATTGAATGTTGAAATTTATGAATTATTTGATCATTTGATCATATAAGATCCTGTAGATCTTTGGTTTTACAAAGTGTAATGAAAGGCAAATGACATGTTTTCTTGATTATAAAAGATCCTGAAGATCTTCGAATAATATATTTATCGAAAGGCTCGTTTATATGGAAAGAAATTTATTGGTAAGAATATAAATTTCTTTAATATGTGCTCTTGTAATGGCAC
>CATIWQ010303612.1:0-18765 GCA_949673415.1 Euphorbia schlechtendalii
GTGTATTGGTCCGACAAAAAATTGGTCCATCCAAAAGGATTTTGACTCTCCCTTTTATTCTTCGTATAGACCCTATTTATATATCCTTCATATAGTCCTGTGAAGGCCCAATATATGTGACCTCCTAGGATCTCGAAGTACAGAGCCACTAGAGGTTAACCTAACCTTGACTTCCTATCCAAGAACCTTTGGGCTAAGTGTTCCAAACTGATATGACACCTGATAACTCCAGTTGATCAAATGGGCTTTGTAGAAAAGGAGTATGATCCCCCAATACATAGAATGTAACATGCTTATGACTTGATCAAGTTTTTCAATAGTAACCAATAAAATACACTCCTTCTAATCAGCTTAAGTACAATCTAGTTTATTGAGCTTAGATTAAGTGTTAGCTCATGTAATAACCATAACTATCTTAGAATTAAACTTGGATAGAACACCAGTTGCCTTTATGTAATGAGATTGACTAGAAACTCGTTCTATCAATCTCATACTCTGATAAGAGGTTTATGAGTGTGTCAATTCAACAAGAGGCCTTAAGGTAGAACTCCCATTATATCACTATATTAGGAGTGATGGATCCTATCTTGACTACTCGGCTTACTAATGAACGATCATCACTATTACCGTAATCACCCATATCATCTTGATTACTAGGGTATGAATAAGTATTACTTAAAGTATAACAACTCTTGCACAAGATAAAAGGTATCTCTAGTTTGAGGATACTCATATTGCTACTCTAATAAGACATAACACCAACACATGAATATAGTTATTTCCAAGTTTTTATCTTATAGTGGTCTCCAATGTATTACCCTGAATACATTCATTTGTTAACTCAAGGTACCACCTTCAGCTCATGAGATCGGCTACTTGGATTAAATCTAAGGAGTAAGCTTACACATGATAGTCTATCCACTTCACTGATATCTGGTCTTAGTGAAACTGAGGCTAGGGATGCTAAGACTTTTCATAGTAACACGTATGTGCAGTTCTCACTCCATAGAGCTCCCAATATATCCTTACTCTTTCATGCTATGAAATAGTTACGGACTTTGTCTTATAATATCAATGAATATATATATATATATATATATATATATATATATATATATATATACATAATTGCATATATAGAATACCAGCGAGATATATAATTTAGAAACAATAATCGATATATAACAAATATGCCTTATTATTGATAAACAATAATCCAAAACTATTTGTACATTAGTGACTAATAAAGACATATCGCCCTAGTTACCTCTAGGGCATACATCATGTCTAAGAAACTCCCACTTGCACTAAAGTAATTACCCATGTTCTTCATACCATACTCATTAAAATGCCAGTCATGCTTAACTTTAGTCAATGGCTTTGTTAGCCCATCTGCTAGATTGATTCATATGGAAGTATTATAAGCTTATATCTTTTCTAACAACTATCTCTTAAATGAGATCGTATTTTTTGAGTACGTGTCAATTTCTATGATGGGACCATGGTTCCTTTTGCTTCAAAATATCCCATTGTTATCACAATAGACCACAATTGGATATAAAATGCTAGATACTACACTGAGATCACCAATAAATGCTTTAAGCCAGAAAGCTTGCTTAGCTACCTTAGAAGTAGCTATATACTCAGATTCAGTGGTTGAATCTTGCTAGATAAATTTCCAAACAACTACCCCTCCATTTAACATAAACACATACCCTGGTTAGAACTTGTAATCATCCCCGTCAGACTGAAAACTCGAGTTAATGTATCCCTTCACAGAGAGATCACTTTCTCCAGAAATAGAAACATATCCTTTGTCCTTTATAAGTACTTAAGGATAGTTTTAACGACTATCAAATGCTTCTCACTTGGATCCGATAGAAATCTTCTAGTGACGCTCAAGGTATGTGAGACGTCTAGCCAAGTGCATACCATGCCATACATGGTGGATCCTATTGCCGAAGCATAAGGTATTCCATTTATATGCAGTCTCTCCTCTTATATTCTCAAACACTTAGATTTAAAAAGATTAATCCCATGATACATGGGAAGGTAACCCTTTTTTGATTACTCAAGGTTAAATAGGGCAAAAACTTTGTCCATGTATGAACTTTGTCCATGACCTAACAACCTTCTAATCTATCATGATAGATCTTTATACCAAGTATAAAATCTGCATCTCCAAGGTATGTCACGGAGAACTACTTTGATAACTATGGCTTAATTATCTGAACAAAAGGAACATTATTTGTTATTAACAATATGTCATCGACATATAATACAAGGAAATGACCACATTTCCACTAACCTTCTTATATAAATAGGGCTAATTAGCGTTTGCTACAATTTCTTGGATTGTCTGATCAAACCTAATATTCCAACTCCATAATTCTCTCTTAAGTCCTTAAATAGGCATCTTCAATTTTCATACCTTTGAGGCATCTTAAAATGTAAAACCTTTGTGTTTTATCATATATACATCTTGATTGAAGTTCCCATTAAGGAATGTAGTTTTCACATCCATATACCAGATCTCATAATCAAAATGAGCAACGATAGCAAGAAGTATCCTGGTAGACTTTAGCATGGCTAATGGTGAAAAGGTTTCATCATAGTCAATGCCTTCCTTTTGACTATAACCACTTTTGTTTAGCCTTACTTTATAAGTAATTACATTACCATCCTTGTTAGTTTTCTTCTTGAAAACCCACTTCCATTTTATGGGCCTAATCTCACTTAAAGCATCAACCAAGCTCTAGACTTCATTTTTGTTCATGGATTCCATCTCGAACTTCGTAGATGTAAACCATTTGTTTGACTCTAAGCCTTCCATTGCTTCCTTATAAGTCTTAGGCTCTTCATCTTCTATAAAAAAATGTGCTTATTATTAGTAATGAAATATTTGTATCTTTTAGGATCGATTGGAACTTGACCTAACCTATACAATGCCACTGTTATAATAGGCTATTCCATGCATATACTTTTGTGTGTAACAGGTGTGGGATCAATCAGTTGAATATCTGTTTGATCTTCTTGAGCACCTAGCTTAAGATTGCTCTCTCTAGCTTTCGCAAGTTTGTGTTCCTTCTAGAGGAATTGAGAATTCCTTAAAAATAAGTACATTTTATTCCTTGGGATTGTAAAAGTTATAACCCATTGTTTTCTTAGGGTAGCTGTTAGACTTAGCACCCAACTTATCTGAACTTGTCCTCTTCACATAAGCAGGTCATCCCCAAACTCTTAAATGAGAAAGAGTTGATTTCTTACCATGCCATATTTTGTACAGTGTTTAATCAATTTATTTTGAGGGAACTCTATTTGGAATATAAACTGCACTCTCAAATGCATAACCCCAAAAGGATATGCTAAGTTCTGCTTGGCTCATCATGGATGGAACCATATCAAGTAGGGTTCTATTTCTCCTTTCTAATACTCCATTGTGTTGGGTTGTATAAGGAGGTGTCCATTGGGATAAAATACCATCATCCCTTAGATAATCCTAAAATTCTTGGCTTAAGTATTCATCACCTCAATCCGATCAAAGGGTCATGATACTTCTTCCAAGTTGTTTCTCTACTTTGGTTCAGAACTCTTTTAATTTCTCAAAACTTTTAGATTTGTATCTCAAAAGGTACAAATAATAGTACTGTGAGTAATCATCCATAATGGTTATGAAGTAGACGAAACCTTCATGTTCCTTAACACTCATTAGATCACATAAATTTCCAAAAAACTTGTAGCACACTGATCAACCCTTTCCTTTGAAGGTTTTCTTTGAAAACCTCTGAAATTGTTCCAATATTGGACCTTAAACAAGGTTCGCACCCCACATTTGTAACCTAGTTAAGTGAGTCTCATTTATATGGCCTAGATGATAATGCCACAAGTATGAAGATTTCCCATTATCTAACTTCAATTTCTTAGCAATATTCATATATTGAATTTCAATTTCAGTATTTAGAACATAAATGCCATTCAAACACATTCCACAAGCATAAAGAATATTATCACGCTGAATTTGACAATTATTATTAGAAAACAAAATCTCATATCCTTCTTTTGATATACATTTAACAGAAATAATATTCTTAATAATGGTAGTAATGTAATAGCAATTGTTCAAAACTAAACAAGGCTACTAGGAAAATGAAGGCTATATATCCCTACAATTCTTGTAGCAACCCATGCTCTATGTCTAACTTTTAGGTCCATTTCTATCTTTGCAAGCCTCCTACTGTTTCGTAACCCCTACACAAAAGTACAAATATGAGTACCATAACTAATATCTAATACCCAAGTAGACTCATAAAGAATGATAGAGAAACACTCTATCAAGAACTATTGGTCCGAAATAGCTTAATATGAATATTAGTGGGGGGTGAATGCTTTACATGGTTCTTTTTAGTGATTATTAAAATTATTTTCCAAGTTTAGTTTTTAAATGCGTACTCAGTGAAAATGTGCTAAGTTTGATCTAAAAACTATATACGGCTCAACTTCACTGACTCAATTTATCTTCAATTGTTGTTGAGTACTTTACTCATCTCGAATTGGTTTTTTAAGCAAAACTTGTAAAATAGAGAGAATGATGAATGAATAGATGTTATAAAGACAAGTTACAAAGGATGGAACTTCAACACTTGAGATTTTATCCTGGTTCGGCCCCTAGCCTACCTTTAGTCTCCTGATTCCTTTCCGAGCTTTAATCCACTAGTGATTTCCTTCCTTCCTTAGGCGGAGAAGCCTTTACAGCTGGTAGACCGTATAGCAAAAAGTACCTTTCTTTCTAACTACAACTCAAACATAGTTTGGGTACCCTTCCAAAATCATCAAATAGATTTTTGAATAGAAAATGTGAAACCAGGATTTCAACATATAGAATAAGTTGAATCCTTTACAATGTTAAATCTAAAGTGTTTCTCTCTATTACAAATAGATTGGAAGATTTGATGCTTTGATTGCTTGATTTTGAATTTCAAAATGCTGGGATATTTGGAAAGTATTTTAGCTCTTGAGAAATTTCGAGTTGATTCATCAAGTTTGAATGTCTGCTTCAGTCTTATATTTATACATGAAGTTCTTGGAAGTAGCCATTGCAAACTTCTCATTTAGACATTATCTTCAATTTCTCTTCTCTTCATATCTTTCAAATTTGCTCTTTTGAGATAAATTCTAGGATGTTTAAAGATGTAGATTTCAAACTTTGAGGTGTGAGATTAAGATGTTAATCTGAATGCATCAAAAACTCATTTCCTTCAAGCAATCTACTCTAATAGAGAGGTGTACAAGGTGCGACGTGGAAGCATGCTCTTAGTTAACTTGCTTACATTGCATAGTTGCGTGGGGACAGTGAGAAATGATGCATGTTAGGGGATTCCTTTTATCTTGGACTTTAGTGAGGAATCTCCAACATTCCATATCGACACCTTTTCTTTGTGAGGACTACTTGAATGTGTTCTTTAATTTCAATGTCTTTTCTCTTAAAAAGCATTAAAGGAATATTTTGTTCCTCATGGAAACCGTTAAAAGCATTTGTGTCATAAATTTCTCTAAGTGTTAATTAACTCAGCTTTTAGGAATAAAAGCTTACTCTACTTCGCTAAGTCTATATCTTATAAACTATGTAATAATAGGCTGACTCAGATTTTCTTACTCTCAGCTAGAACTTAATTAACCACTCAGTTAAGTGAGTTGTTTTCCCATAAACAAACTCAATTAAAAATGATTAATTAAGAGTCCACTTAGTACTCAATTAATTTCACTATCCTATATAGTTTATTATTTCCAAAATGTTTAAGTACTATAAAGTACTATTAACTTAGTTCAAAAATCTCCCCCATTTTGGAATATATAACAAACTAGGTATTAGAAGAGATTAATTGAATAAATAGTTTAAAGATATAGGAATACCTGATCGATGATGTATGACTCCCCCAAGTTGAGTGAACTCTTTAGTCAGCATGGACTCCCCCATACTGAGTGACTTCTCTTCAATCAGCTTAACTCTCAAATAATCAGAGAAAATTTCTTTGATTTAGGACTTTGTCTTACTTCAGCTTTTCTTTAAGGGTTGGGCTTTGCAATTATTCCTGCAATAGTTTATAGCAGAAATAACAATCATACAATAGCATATTAGAAGTTAAGAAGCTCTTAAATTAGATAAAAAAAACTTGTAATTTCATTAAAAACAAAATTCTTATATAGTACACACATATTATTATGAACTAAGTGATTACACATGAAGCCCTATTAAAAATCTAACCTATACTAAATCTATTTACGCGACTGTGTAGAAGGTTATCCTGAGCTTAATGGATTACTAATTTGGTGCGATTGACTTGGTTGCTGTTGAGATTAATGCTGGGGCTAATGACGAGTTCACTTAGGCAGAGATGACTTGTTCATATTAGCAGTTTTGAGGGAATCTTCAACTACCTTCTCCCCCTTTGTTATCTATTCTTTGACAATTTGTTCAAGATAGAGATTAAAGGAGTCCAAAGTAGTTTGAAAATCCTCTGGCTTTCCAATGATCAGTGGAGAAATCTCTTACTCCAACATCTCCTTTCCCTTTGTAGTAAGAAAGTCTTGGTCATTAAACTCAGTGAGAAACAAATGATGGCACCTAGAAAGATAAGTAATTTGGTTGAACCCTTTGCAAGTAAACAGTTGAAAGCACTACAATAGAGCTCTCAAATCTATGGTAGATAACGCAATCTTCAGCTTGGCTTTAATGTGAAGGATTCTTGGGCATAATGATGACATAGTCTTGGTAGTGAAGTAATCATCCTTGCATCATGCATTCCAGTGGTCGCTTGATCTACATGATTTTGCATATCCTCAAGATGAAACTTAATAATGTTAAGCTTTTTATGCACTGAGAGACAATTGTGAGGGTGTAGAGACTTAGTTAGTTCTAGGAAGAGTTAGCCCATAGCCTTAAAAATTACCTTTTACGCCTTTTTGATAGAGTTGTTTGTGTTATTGTTGATATCTTTCCAGATAGAGTCGATCTTATCAATAAATGCATCTATATTCAGCACAGGCTGGTCATCTTTCTTAGTAACTTCATCAATAGTCTTTATTACCTAATCAATCTTCTTGTCATAATTCACCATCATCTTGGACATGCTCTCCATTAGTTTTACCATGCTATGACCGGTATCCTTGGTGACTTCTACTTTTTTAAGCAAATTATCAATCTTCTCATCGATGCTCCTCTTTATTTTGGCTTGTTCTTCTCCGAACTGATGAAACTATGTAGCTTGAGTTACCAATGTGGCATTCAAGCTACTCAGTTGCTTAGCAACAACATTAATACTACCCTTCATCTTTCCTAATACAACGTTAGCGATAACAATAGACGTGGGGATAGAGGTGACAACTACACTAAATTGAACCACAGAATTAGACAATCTAGTTAAGATCAAAGCCATCTTTTCCACTAGGCTTTTGGCACTCTCCTTCTCCAAATGGTTACGAATTTCAAAGAAGCTTCCTTGAATCTTTTCAAACTCCTCAAAGTAGATGAATTCAGAAGGAATACTAGAGTGCTCTTCGAAATCTAAAATTTTAGCCTTAGCTTTCATAGATAAGTCCATCAATTCTTGAGATAGTAGCACACTACTTACTACTCCATCCAACTCAACATCAATTTTGAGGTTGGAAATTGCTTCCTTGCTAACTCTCTAATCTAAGCCAAGATGGCTAAATCAACCTTGTCCTCTTGGACTAGTTTGCTATTAGCCGGAGGTACTTCATTGGGTGTAAAATTTTCATTAATACCTTCCTCACTTACTTTTCCATGCTGAGCGGAGTTCTCAATGTTAGGAACTTCTCTAATCTAAGGGATTAGAGGGGTGTAGGATGGGCTTGAAGAAAAGTTTGGTTCAGAAGTATTTTGTAGAGTTTATGAACAAGAGGTTGGTTTAGTTTTTACAAGGGAAGGAATGATGGTAGTTTGAGGAGAAGAAGGAGGAGGTTTGAAAGAACCTTGGGTTTGGTTAGGCGAAGAAGGAGTATAAGCTGGGGAATTTACAAATTTTGGTATGTGAGAAGGGGAATTCACATAATGAATTGGCATTTGAGAATTTATAAGAGTGGGAATTTTAGAATTTACAAGAGTAGGGATTGAAGGATTTACAAGGAAAGTAGGTTTAGGATTCACAAAAGAAATGGGTGAGGGATTTAAGAGTACTTGCGGGTTAGCTGATTGACCCAAGGATTGGTCAGCTTCAATTACTTCAGTCTGAGTTAGAATTGACTCAGCTTAAGTGAAAGAGGGTGTTGGGATGCTAGAACCAAGAAGAGCATATTCTTCCTAATTAAGGAGTTCTACACTTTCACCAGCATCCTCATCACTGGTGACCACTTGAACATTTTTCTTCAAAGGGCGAGTGATCATAAAATGCTTGTGCTGAGTGCTCTTAGCTTTGGAAAATACTTCCTCCACAAGAGTTACAACTTTAGATTTAGTGGTTTCAGGGTTCTCCTTGCCTTTCTTCTAGCTCCCTTATCCCACATCATCTACAGTTACCTCAAGCTTATGCTTCCTATGGCACAGATTCTCTTTTTCCTCAGCCTGTTGGTTCGCCTCAATTTCAATTTAAGAACGAACTTCATTTGCTTTCTTTACCTAGCTAGAGGCTGGGGAGGCTTATTTCCAGCCCTTGTTTTTGTTGGGCTTTTCCTTTCCCTAGTAGAAGTAGGTTTTGGTTTAGGAGAGGAAGTAGTAGAGGCTGATGATATTTCTCCATCTTAGTAGTTAGTATAACATTGTTATTAGTGTCCTTACTATCTTCCTCAAAATCCATCATGAAATCATCTTCATCTTCCTTCAAGACATCTTTAGGGAACATAGTTGGTGCTACCGTAGCCTTTCTCTTCACATCTTGGGCTTTGGTATACCTAGTGTGAACTTGATCATGGAAGAGCTTGCTGAAGTGCATCATTGTCAACCTATTCTTTAATGGGATCACCGTCTCCCCCTGTTCCATCAATAAAAGAAGAGATGTCCATCCGCACAACCTTCATACAGGTAATGATCAAGTAACCATAATGATAAACGGTAGTAACTTTTATTAGATGATGATGAATAATCACTAGCCAATTCAATTTATTACCTTCTACAATATGGTAGACCACACACCTTTCAAAATAAGTGCATCTGGAGAGAGACAATCCAATTTGGGCAGCAGTAATTTCAAATTTAGCTCATGGCACACCCTTAATCCCTAACTCATTCTTGAGGCAGATATCCCCTTAGATCAATAATTCGATGGGAGTTCCCAATCCTTTGGGATTGCAACAGCTTCATCTCTAGTCTTCCTCAACATAGTGCCCTTGCATGGCATGTTGAGAAGACTTCCAAGCAGCCTGGAAAAGATTATGTGATAGTTCCCCTCAATCTCTACCATAAGCACATCGTTGTACCCTTGAATGGTGTACAAATTCTCGTAGAAGCTTCTGAATAGGCCAATGATGGTTGGACCTTCCAATTGCAAAAATTGACTAAGTTTTTGTTGCTTGATAACCTTATGAAGGATCTTGTTCTTCAATAGACCTTCATACTCCACTTCATATACAAGGCCAGAGTCAAGGTTTGATTCCCATTCGACCTTAGTGAAGATTAATCCAAAAAGGGAAAACAATCTTCTTCACTTACCTTCAACGTTTACATAGATACTCCTTTTGGAAGATCCTTGAAGGATGAATGTTCTCTTGGTGATCGCCATTATAGATGAGAGGAAATTTCAGTGAAAAGAAAAGATAAGGGCTCTTTTACAGTTGAAGCAATTGAAATCTAAGAATTGCAACTAACCTCTTTCTTCATTAGATCGTAGCTTTTATAGACCTCTTCAACTTGTAGTGATACATGGTGCTCGTAAAATGGAAGATTAAAATGAATGGAGAGATTAACAGAGATTTAACAGACTTAGTGAAACAATGAGTTTTGATTTCAAATGATTTCAATTCAAAAGTGACCTTTGGATAAAGTAGTTTTCAAGTTTTAACCGTGAAATTGAATCTCACAGCGTTACTTTAAAATATAGATGGTGTTAAATACTTATTACCTCATTCGGCTGAGTTAAGGCTTGATCTTCAACACTTAGCCAAATTTCATCATTTTTCTTCACATGGGGTTCACCATTTTAATAAGTTATTTTAGAATATTGAACTGCTCCTTGGCCAATGGTTTGGTGAATATGTCACCTCGCTATTCCTCAGAAGGAGCATACTCTAGTTTGACATCTCCCCTTAGATCATGATCCTTTCTAAAGTGATGTCTTATATTGACATGCTTCATCTTGCCATGTTGAACTAGATTCTTGGATAGTTCAATTGTGCTTTTGTTATTACACATAACTTCAAGGCATTTTGACTTTATACCATAATCCTCTAGTTGCTTCTTAATCCATAGTAGTTGTGCTACACAACTTCCTGCCACCATGTACTCAGCTTTAGCTATACTCAGCGCAATAAAAATTTGCTTCTTGCTATACATGAGACAAGGCATTCTCTAAAGAAATGACATCCTCTTGTGGTGCTTTTCCTGTCGAGCTTGTCTCTACCATAATCAGCAGTTGTGAATCCTTTAAGAGTGAAATCTGAGCTGTTAGGATACCACAGACCTACATTAAGAGATCTGAGCTGTTGGGATACCACAAACCTACATCAAGAGAGCCTTGTAAATACCGGAGAGTTCTCTTAATAGTTGATAAGTGAGATTCTCCGAGGTAGATTTATAACGTGCATAATAAGACATTGCATATTGAATATCTAGCCTACTAGCAGTTAAATAAAGAAGAGAACCAATAATAACTTTGTAGAACTTACTGTCTACCGGCTTACTAGCTTCATCCTTACTTAAGATAGTATAAGTAGAGATGGGAGTAGGCATTGGCTTCGAATGCTCCATATCAAACTTCTTCAAGACTTCTTTGGTATAATTTCTTGGTTGATGAAGATTCCATCTTCGCTCTGCTTGATTTGAAGTCCAAGAAAGAAATTGAGTTCTCCCATCATAGACAATTTGAATTCACTCTTCATTTGCTTGCTGAACTCTTTGCACAGCTTCTCATCAGTTGTTCTAAAAATGAGATCATCAACATAGATTTGGATTAGTAACACATCTTCTTCCCTTCGCTGAATAAATAGAGTTGTATCTACTTTCCCTCTTTCATAGCCTTTGCTGATTAGGTGTTGGTCTATAAACTGGCTCTTAACAACAGTAGAGGGGGGTGAATTCTTAATCTTGGTTACTTTTAGATTTTTAAGATTTAATCCCCAAGTTTGGTTTTTATATGCATGCCAAGTAACATGCTGAGTGCGATATAAAATGAATAAACTGCTCAGCTTTGCTGGCACAATTTATCTTCAATCTTTAGCTAAGTAAGACTTACTCAACACAGATCAGATAACAAGCAATATAATGAATGAGAGAGAGATGAATGAGTTCATCACTAATCAATCTAAATGCTTAAAGTTATAATGTCAACACCTGAGAATTATCTTGGTTCGTTCCCTGGCCTACCTTCAGTCCCTGGATATCGTCTCTGAGCTTTAATCCACTAGTGAATCATTCCTTCGATAGGCTGAGAAGTCTTAATAGCAGGTAGCCACTATTATAGAAAGTACCTTTCTTTCTAACTACAGCTCAACTTAGTTTGGGTACCCTTCCAAAACTGACACTCAAATTAATATAGGAATGTGAACTGAATTCAACTTATAGAAACGGTGAATCCTTGCAATGTTAATCTAAGTAATTTCTCTCTATTACAAATAGATAAGACTTTTGATGTTTGCTAATTGCTTGCGGTGGAATTTCTTTGGAAGCTAGAGTAATTTTCGCAGCATTTTAGCTCTTAAGAAATTTGATGTGATTCACCAAGTTTGAACATCTGCTTCAGTCTTTTATTTATACTTTGAAGCTATGAGAAGTAGCCATTGCAAACTTCACGATATCGCTGATCTTTAATTTCTCATCTCTTCTAATCTTTCAAATCCTCCTGTTGGAGACAGATTCCATGATGTTTAGAGATACAATTTGAATGTTGAGGCAAGATAAAATTCCATTGACAAATTCTCCTTTATCTTCAAGCAATCTGGTTCTAAGAGAGGTGCGCTAGAATGCATTATAGAGTCTTCCTATTGGATGACCTTGCTGATGTTGGTAGATTCGCGTAGAGACACTTGAGATGTTGCACATAACAGAAATTCCTTTTATTTGGACTATTGCGAGGAATCTCTGACAATTGTACTAACATTTTTGACATTGTGAGGATCACAGGAATCTTCATTAATTTCAGCACTTTTTATCCTAAAAAGCACTAAAGGAATATTCCATTCCATCATAGACAACGTTAGTAGCACATGTGTTATTAAGTCTCTACGTGTCAAACATAACGTGCTTTTAATTAAATAAAAGAAAAACTCATCACGAGCTGAGAGAAGTAATATTAAACTATATAGTACTCATCATACACTCAGCTTTTCCTACTCTAACTCATAACTTAATTAATCATCTAGCAAAACTAAGTTATTCTCCCTTGAATGAACTCAAGTCAGCTTTATTAATTAAGAGTTTCCTTAGTACATAATTAATTTCACTATCTTAGACAGTTTGCTATTTCTAAAACTACTCAGTACTGTGAAGTACTATTAACTTGGGTTCTACAATCTCCCCAATTTTGGACAGATAGAAAACTAGGTAGTAGATAAAGTTAATTAAATAAATAGTTCAGAGATTACAAAATACCTGAAAGTGATGTAAAACTCCCTTGTGCTGAGTGACTTCCTTTAGTCAGCTTGAGCTCCCCCATACTGAGTAAGTCTTCTATAAGTAGCTTAGCTCCTCTACACCTAGAGGATTTCTTCTTTGATTGGGATAATGTTTTACTTCAGCTTTATCTTCGAAGGTTTGGTCTCTTGTATGTTTTCAGGTACTACATAGATAGATACACAGAAGAAAACATACTTAGCATAAAAAGTTAAAAAGATCTTAACTTGAGGTACGAAATTGTAATTTTATTAATATATCAGAAGGGACTTATTTAGTATATAAAGCATATCCTGAGCTAAGATTACAATAAGCCCTATTACAAGTTCTACATCTATTGGAATATGGCCTAAACTATCTTTTATATGAGGAAGAGGAAGATCTAGTAGTCTTGTTCTTGTTTGAAGGATGCATCGGATGAGAATGCCTTGGTAGAGATCCCTTGTTGAGGTTTGTCATCTTGAGCGCATCTTCATCTACCTTCTCCCTTTTTGCTATGTGACCTTGAACAATTTGATTAAGAAAGACATTAAAGGCATCGAGAGCAGCTTAGAAGCTCTCCTGCTAGCCAATAATCTGCGAGGAAATCTCCTGCTCCAATTGCTCCTTACCCTTTGATGAGAGGAAGTCTTGGTCATTTAGCTCGCTGAGAAGAAGATGGTGGTAGCGCGAGAGATGAGCTAACTGGTCTAAACCTTGACTCGTAAATTTTTGAAAACATTAAAGAAGACCTCAAAAGTCAGTTGCTGTCGGTGCAAACTTCAGTTGAGCTACAATGTTAAGAAGTTTTGGACTAAAGGATTTGATACACTATGAAGTGTAATCGATGTCTTTTCCATCCAACTCTCCCATCCTGAGTAGAGAGTCCACCTTCTTCATCAGATCTTCCACCTTGGCTTTTATGACATTAAGCTTCGAGTGGATTGTCATTCTGGTCTCAGGGTAGAGGGATTTGGTTGGAGGCGCACTGGGTATAGACATGTCTAGAAAAATCTATCCCATGGCAGTCACTAAGAATTTCTATGATGAGGAGACTTTCTCTATGATGTGATCAGAGACTTCTCGCTAAAGAGTATTCATTTTGGAGTGGAGAGTGTCAACGTTCATGATAGAGGCCTTGTCCAGTTTCTTTGAGATATCCTTTAAGAGCTTGAGGACTTCATCCTGCTTGTTATCATGTACAAGCAAGAACCGTGACTCAGATTCCACCAGCTTCGCTATGATGTGGCTCACATCTTTGTAGATGCTACCTCTTTGGAGGTGTCCTCGATCTTGCGATCAGTTAGCCTCTTTATTTTGGCCTACTCCTTATCGAGCTCAAAACATTTTCTATTACAGTAGATGTGGGAATAGAAGTAGTAGCTAGCCCAAGCTAGCTTGTAGAGTCCATTAACCCATTCAGGATTTGCACCATCCTATCTACCAGGCTTTTGGCACTCTCTTTTGCCAAATGATTTTGAATAACTAACAAGATGCCTTGGATCCTCTCAAACTCCTCAAAGTATAGAGAGTCACTAAGCACACTTGTGTGCTGTTCAAATTCAGGCAATTTTTCCTTGGGCTTAAATGATAATTCCATCAATTCTTGAGCGAGTAGCATGTTGCCTACTGCTCCATCTAACTCAGCATCAGTCTTGAGTGTAGGAAATTGCTTCCTTGCTAACTCTCGAATCTATGCCAAGAAAGATGTATCAGCCATTGCTGGCTTGCTGCTGGGTTCAGGTGCTTCATTGGTTGTAAAATTTGCTTCAGCAGTCTGACTTCTTGCTTTTCATTGCTGAGCGGAGTTCTCAACATTGGGAACTTCCCTAACCAGAGGGGTAAAGGGGTTGTGGATGGATTTGAACAATGGGTAGGTTTAGAGCCATGTACAGATGAAGAAGTTGGTTTGAGTAGAATAGAAGGTACAATGGCTCTGGAAGAGTTGGTTGTTGGTTGAGAATGTATAGGAGAAGGTGTGGGAGAAATATGTACTGGTGATGGAGGAAAATAATCTTGGCTATTTTTAGGTGAAGAAATTTAGATTGGGGAATGTATAGAGTAGAAATTTGGAGGGGAAGGACTTTTCTACATTTCAGGATCTACTAGAGTAGAAACCTGATGGAATAGAAGAATTTACAAAAGAAGGGTTTTGAGGATTTACAGGAGAAGATGAGGAGGTGGGATTTTGCAGAACCTCAGGGTTAGCTGATTGACCCAAGGATGGGTCAACCAGAGGTTCCTCATGCTGAGAAGAAGGCTCCTCAGCATGAGTGAATGAGGGAGTAGGGATGCTGGGGTCTTAAGGATCATACTCCTCTAGGATCAGGGTAAGGGTTTCTCCAGCATCTTCCTCACTGCTCACCACCTGCACATTTTTCTACAGTGGCCTTGTGGTGGCAGAACGCTTATGCTGAGTGCCCTTAAGTTTGGTAAAAACATCTGACGTGTTCTCAGCAACGTTGGACCCAAGCTGGTCCTCATCTCTAGAATTTATGGCCAGGCCTTGCTCCTCCGTATCATCTGAGAATACCATTTTACACTTCCTCCGATGTAGGGATTCATTAGCCTCAGCCTCTTCTTCTTTCTCCTCAGCTTGCTAATTAGCTAGCAACGTAGCCTCTGCCTCCCTTTGGGTACGGATTTTGGCTTGCATCTTCCTTCTTTGATGCTGAGCAGGAGCATCACTAGACTTGGTTGGACTCTTCCCCTTGGCCTTAGAGGAAGCAGCCTTCTCTGGTTTGGAGAGAATGGTGGACACATTCTCAAAGATGCTGGAGATTAGTACTTGATCTAAGTCATCACTCTCATAGTCCACCATGAATTGGTCCTCCACCTCCTTGCGGATGTCCATAGGTAATACTGTCGGTACACTCGTCAACTTTTACCTTTGTTGAGCCTTGTTCTACCTAGCATGAACCTGGTTATGAGCCAACCTGTTGAAATGCAACATTTCTAGCCTTTTCTTTCCTAGCAGGACTGTTTCACTGGACTCCCCTAAAAATTGAGCCATGTCGACTTTCATTACCCTCATAATCTCATTTATGAGGTTTGTCAAGTGGTGAAGAATCACCATTGGCCAATTGAGCTTCTTACCCTCTACCATATGGTAGACCACACAATGTTCGAAGTATGTGCAGTTAGTCAGCGAGCCTGTTTTGGGTAGCAGTAGCTTCACCACCAGCTCATGGAACATCCTCGTTGTCCATGACATCTCGTTGGTGGCTATCTCCCCCGAAATGTAGTTGGCAGGGAGTTCCCAATCCTCAGGAATGATAACAGTGTCTTCATCACCGGATTTGCGGAGCCAGGTCTTGAATTAGGCATCTTGAGGATGCTCCCAATAAACCTCGAACAAATCAAGGTAGATTTGCATTCAAAGTCCATTAGCTGGACATCACTAAAACCTTCTATTGTGTAGAGATGAGTATAGAAAGCTCTAATGAGGCCTGTGATTGTTGTACCCTCCATCCTTAAGAAGGAATTGAGGTGTTGCTGTTTAATGACTCGATACATGGTTTTGTTGAGTAGCAATCCTTCATAGTTCACTTCAAAGACTGGACCAAAATCCAAGCCGTCTTCCCAACCCTACTCTTTCTTAAGTAGTGCCTGCTTCGAGAGTAAGCTTTTTATTTTTCCCTTCCACATTCACAATAATCCTCATTATAGTGGTTTTCTGGAGTTTGAAGGTAGTCTTGGTTTTCACCATTTTAAGAGATTTTGAGAGAAGATTGAAAGAAATTAGGGTTTGGATGCTTTGATGATTTAAATTTGCAGAAAGAAAGTAACCCATTCTCTTCAACTGTTCAACTTATATAAATGATCTCATCTCTCCTTGATACGTGTCACGATCTTAGCTTCTGATGAAAATGAACACTGTGATTGACCTCTAAATTAACCACCTCAGATAAACGGTGAGATTAGAAGAAAAACTTTCCAATTCACACGTGCATCTTTGTTCACCACTTTTCTACTGATAAGTTTAATAACTTGTTCGCAAGATTTTGGCTTTAAAGTATAGATGTTGTCAATACCACTTATCAAATAGAAAAATGATGATAACTGCAAGAATACAGTTGTGATATAGTTTTAAAAGATATCGATCCCACAGGGAAGGAACTAGCTCTAAAGATCAATAGGAGGAATGGAACAAAAGAAAATAATTTAATTTAGTTTGGAGGATTGGAATGATGGAAGGATGGACAAATGTATGAAAGATTAGAGAAGATAAAAAGTATATAGAAATTCCCTACAAACAAGTATAGCAAAGAAAACATGCAAGGTCATTAAAGATATTACATTCACTAGATTAAATTAACAGATTTGGTTCTAAACACTCAGATATTCAATTATTCACCGCAGAGAAACACATGAAATGACTTTTCTAAATCTAATGCAAACGAACTAAGATGATTATATAAACCTAGATAAAAATATTACTATGTTTAGTACGAGTCGCTCTCACATAGCCATATTTAGCAAGTTACCATTACAAAAAATTTTTGCTCACTAAACAATGTTACAATCACAGATCCAGTGATTATACACAATCTCGTTAACCCCAAAACTACTCTTAAAGTTAACTCAAAAGCATATAACTTGATTAATATAAAAGACTCAAAACTAAATACACATTACGATACATAGACATATCATAAACTTTGAAATAGAAAGTATACGTAGAAAGCAAAGCAAAGTTGTAAGGTATGCAAGTGAAAGCTAAAAGTTAATCAAATTCCCGCAAATCCTGTGTCTACTTTGAATTCGGTCTTCACTAGTATAGAACCTTCGCTAGGATGCTAATCTTTGTGAATATCGAATAAATGAATATTGAAGAATGAAAACTTTTATTGATAAGTGATTTGCAATTACACTTATACAACAAACGCTTGAATATGTAGAGAAATCTTTTGATCAAAATAAGGTTCGAATCATTTATACATTTTCTCGCTAAAACTTATGAACGTAGCAAAATCTAGATATTTTGATTCTCTATCTTTACACACAAGTCTAACATGCCATGCACCACTTTATCCACCACTTGTGTCATGAAATTGGTGAGTTTGGAGCCCTACTTATAAAGTACGAAGGGTTGCATCTATCCAAATGAAGAGTTGTGTCCATTGGCGAAAGATTGCATCACTTCATTGTGATTGGATGAGAAGCTTTATCCTTATCCACAATAGAAAGGCATCTTTTCATGATTGGTTGACTTCCAAAAGGTGTCTTATTGTTTGGAAGTTGATGGCGGTTGAAAAAGAGAAGAGTTGACAAAAAAAACCATCAAAGTCATGACCGTGAATGATTATTGTGACCGTGAATACTTGGTTGGCAACTTTTGTTCTGAAGAATACTAAGTTGCGACCGCAAATGGTTGTCGCGACAGTTAATTGTGTTTTTCTTCAGAATCCTTCTTGTAACTTTACCAATCTTCAACAGCTTCGATCCTAAGCCAAATCCTTAAGTTCCATGCATCTTTTTGCACCTTTTTCACTCTTTCTTATAAATTTCAAACTTTAATCAATTTACATCCAAGATTTATCTAGTACCTGCATTTGCATAAAAAAAACTACATACCACATGAAATCTTTTATATGAAGTATAAAAATGACTTAAACTATGGTGTTTAATGTGTAAAATTATTATGATAATAAGTGTATTTATACACTTATCACATCCCCACACTTAACTTTTACCTTGTCCTCAAGGTAAATTTAACATAAGTGTATAAAATAGTATTCAAGTTCGTACCTCATTAGGCGAAAGACTATTGTAGTGAGTACCACATTCCCACGTTGCATAAGATTCAAGTATAAGTCAAAAATTTCCCACAAATTAGTAATGTGCAATTCATATAGTCTAGTTACATACCTTTGCTGTTAATGGAGGTTCAACCGAATCGCATCTTCATATAAGCGTTATATGCATACTCGAATATTTCCTTCTCTTAAGCACAATATAAAGTATAAAGACCAAAGGGAGCGCACTTTGAATAATTTTCTCTGAAGGCA
>CATIWQ010303634.1:0-17400 GCA_949673415.1 Euphorbia schlechtendalii
CCCAACAGTTGAGTCCTGGCATAGCAGCACAGAGAAAGTATCATCTTCAGAAGAAAAATCTCACCAGGCTAATGATGAGGTAAATTCCAAATTCAATATTCCTGATGAAATCATGCAACTACTTGCGCAAATTTATAAGCAGGTTAAAAAGAATAAGAAGCACATGAAGCTTCTAGAAGAAGATTTTGAAGACTTCTGTATCCGAGATATAGCCAGAGGTAACTCTACCAAAGCTATTCACAAGAGACAAGGTGAGCTTGATATTGAGGTTGAGAAACTCAAGAAAGATTTGGTTCAAGTAGGAGTTAATGCTATAGACCTCAGCAGAAGAGTAATGCTGATAGAAAGATATAAATCTGGAAAAATAACTCTACTTGGAAAGTCAGCACCCTAGAAGAATGAGCCTCCTCAATAGAAGGCACACCCTCAGAAGAAGGAATATTTACAAGAAAAGAGGTATCCTCAGAAGATGAACACCTCTCAGAAGCAAAAGGTTGAAAGGATGTATCAAGGTGAATCCTCAGCACCAACACAAAGGAGCTATAAGGAGTATGGATACAAGTATGATCATCAGAAAGGAGGTTATCAGAAAATGACTCAAAGAAATTCTCAAGCCAGAAGAAGAGTCATACCTCAGAGGCAACCACTTCAGGAACCTTTTGATCTCTGTCCATCCCCCAGAGCTCTACAAAAAGAAAAGGTGAGAGAAACTGCAAAAGTCTTCTATAACTATTGTGGGAAGAAAAACCACATAACTTCTATGTGTATATTTAAGAATGGTTTTTATGAGTCTTATGATTGGCCAGATCTATATTATAATGCACCCGAACCCAAGGGAAACTGGGTTCGAAGATTCTAACCACTTACTTTTACAGGTAAGTCTTAGATCCACAGAAGGTCAACAGATTTGGTATATAGACAGTGGATGCTCAAGACACATGATAAGAGATGAGACATCATTCATCTCATTAGAACGTAAAAGATATGGAAGTGTAAGATTTGGGGATAACAAAAAGGGAAAAATCATTGGTAAAGGAACCATTGGAGCTGCAATCAAAATTGAAGAAGTTTCCCTCGTGGATGGATTAAAGTTCAATCTTCTGAGTGTTGCCCAGCTATGTGATTAAGGAAGAAAAGTCATCTTCGACTCAGAAAGATGCTCCTTCATTGACTGTAAGTTAAATAAAACCTTGATATATGCTCTTAGAGTCAATAACGTGTTCATAATTAATCTAAATGATAATTCAAAGAAAGATATATGTTTGATGACTAAAGAAGAAGAGTCATGGCTCTGGCACAGAAGGTTGGGACAAGCTAACATGAATCTTCTAACCAAATTAGTCAAACAGAAACTTATTGAGGGTTTGCCAAGCTTAAACTTCGAAAAGGATCACTTGTGTAGTGCTTACCAGTATGGAAAGCAATTTAAGAAGAATTTTAAATCTAAATCTGACTTTTCAACTAAAAGAATCTTATAATTACTCCATCTTGACCTGTTTGGCCCTGTTCTCCCCATAAGCATGGGTGGACATATACCATGGTTATAGTGGATGATTATTCCAGATATACATGGGTTATCCTGCTAAGTAGTAAGGATGAGGCCTATAAAGGGTTCTCAAGATTATGTAACAAAATTGAAGTAGAACAAGGAGTCCTTTTGTTTAAAATCAGAAGTATTCATGGTAGAAAATTTGAGAATAAATTATTCGCTGGGTTCTGTGATGGAAGAGGAATTGAACACAATTTCTCTGCTCCTCACACCCCTCAACAAAATGGTGTTGTTGAGAGGAAAAATAGAACCTTAGTCGAAATGGCCAGGTCTATGCTGAGTGATAACAACCTTCCCAAATACTTTTGGGCAGACGCAGTCAACTCTGCCTGCTGTATATTAAATAGGGTAAACATTAGATCAGTAATTGATAAAACTCCCTATGAAATTTGGAAAGGTAGAAAACCTAAAATTGGGTACTTCAAAGTATTTGGATGTAAATGTTTTGTACTTAAGAATAAAGAACAACTAGGCAAGTTTAATCCTAAAGCTGATGAAGCAATTTTTCTTGGTTACTCAACACATAGCAAAGCTTATAGAGTTTTCATCAAAAGAACAGCAACATTAGAAGAGTTAGTTAGTGTAGATTTCGATGAAACTAACCGTGCAGGAAAAAGAAGAAGCTCAGAGGAAGATGGAGATTCTGTCTCACATAAACAACCCTTTGAGTCAACCCAAGAATAAAAGTCAACAAAGGATGAACCAATTGAGATCAAGTTCTCAGAATACGAAGATGAAGAAAGACAAACAGAAGTAGTGGAAGCTCTTGCTCATTATGATCTGCCCAGAGAAACTAGAACCAAGAAGGACCATCCTGAAAGACTGATCCTTGATGCACCTCAGAATCCTGTTCTCACCAAAAGACAACTCAGCAAAATGACAAGTCATCCAGAATTTGACTCTATTATAGAACTAAACAAATTTGAAGACGCAAAACATGATGAAAGTTAGATGATGGCCATGCAAGAAGAGCTGGACCAGTTCACCAGAAGTGTTGTATGGGATTTTATCCCAAGGCCAAAGAACAAGTCTATCATTGGCACTAAGTGGGTATTCAGAAACAAGCTTGATGAAGAAGGAAACATAGTGAGAAATAAAGCAAGACTTGTGGCTCAAGGGTATAATCAACAAGAAGGGATAGACTATGATGAAACATTTGCTCCAGTCGCTAGACTTGAAGCAATAAGAATCTTATGTGCCTTTGCATCTCATATGGGATTCAAATTGTATCAAATGGATGTAAAGAGCGCCTTCCTTAATGGATTCATCTCAGAAGAAGTCTATGTCCAACAACCCCCAGGATTTGAAGATTCAAAATTTCCTCATCATGTATACAAGCTGAAGAAAGCTATATATGGTCTGAAGAAAGCACCCAGAGCCTGGTATAAAAGACTAACAAACTTTCTCACCTCAAAGGGATACATCAGAGGTAAGACAGACACAACCTTATTCATTAGAAGAAAGAACAAGGATATACTTCTTGTCCAGATCTATGTTGATGACATCATCCTCGGAGCCACTGATGAAAGGATGTGCAAAGAATTCAGTTCTCAAATGAAACTTGAATTTGTGATGTTAATGATGGGAGAATTAACCTTCTTTCTCGGTTTCCAAATCAAACAAAGTTCACATGGAATATTCATAAATCAATCTATGTATACCAAGGAGATTCTGAAGAAATTTAGTATGGAAGAAGGAAGGGAAATATCAACCCCTATGGCCTCCAACACCATACTCTGTAAAGACTCAGAAGGTAAGAAGGTTGATCAGAAGATGTTCAGAGTAATGATTGGCTCTCTGTTGTATCTAATTGCAAGTAGGCCTAACATTCACTATGCAGTCTGTTATTGCGCAAGATTTCAAAGTGATCCTAGAGAATCACATCTGAGCGTAGTAAAGAGAATCCTTAGATATCTGCTTGGAACCATTGAAGATAGATTATAGTATCCAAATAATGAAGACTTCTCATTAAAATGATTCACTGATGCTGATTGTGGAAGAGATCAACTGGGAAGGAAGAGCATTACTTGAGGATGTCATTTTCTGGGAAACAATATCGTTTCTTGGTATAGTAAGAAACAGACCTCAGTAGCTCTATCCACTACAGAAGCTTAATACATGGCTGTTGGAAGTTGCGTTGCACAAGCACTATGGATCAAACAGCAACTTGAAGACTATGGAGTTAAATTAGAATGCATAGAGATTCTCTGCGATAACAAGAGCACAATTAATCTGTCAAAGAATCCAGTTCAGCATAGCAGGATGAAACATATTAACATCAGACATCATTTCATAAGAGATCATGTTCTCAAGAAAGACGTAAAGCTGGTATACATCTCCACTGAAGAATTAAGAGCTAACATCTTTACCAAACCTTTGAGCAAAGATCAATTCACCTTTCTTATGAGCAATCCAGTATGAACATTACTCAGAAGAAGGAGTAATCACTCAGAAGTAAAATATGTCTCAGAAGCGACATTTATCTTCTGAAACTAAAAGGGTAATGCCATGTTTCAGAAGATTTAACCCGTGAACTGGTATACTTTTTAAAACTCAAAAACCCGAATCCCAAGGCGGATCTTTAGGTTAAAACTGTTCACATTCATCCGTTAATCACGCTTTTGACGGTTACCTATATTTTAAAAGGTAAATGCTGAAACCATTACTGTGGTAAATTACTTTTCCATCCCTCTGAAACCACCTCTATATAAAAGAAAAGATTGTTCATCCTCTAAACATTTTACCAAAATTCTCAGAGCTTTTCTTTTCAAATTCGTTGAGAAATCCTATCTTCTCTAAAGAACCCTAATTCCCTAAACCTTTCTCTCAATGACACCCAAAAGAACTAGATCATCAAAAGCTAGTTCTAAAGAGTAAGTAGTCATAAAAATCCCTCCAATGATCTTTGAACCTATTCTATACAGGTCAAATCCCTCTACCATTATAACCCAGTGATTTCTGGGAGATAATGTATTTCTTGAAGCACCCACATTTAAACCAACCATCGAATTTCATCAATTCGGAACATGGTTGAGGTTGAAAGAGCAAACCTTCTCAAAAATAGTATCTGAGTTCTACAGAAACCTTCAAAGGTGTACTGTAAGCGATGAGGAACTGAAGACCAAGGTGAAAGGAAAGGAGATAGTCATTACTCATGCCTATTTAGCGGAGCTGCTACATTTGAAAGATGAAGGAGTTGCTCTAAGAAGAGGCTGTGAAGACATAACTCAGTATGACAGGAAGACATTTATGCCAGAAGGATGGTTCGGGGAGAAAATCAGTACCCACATGCCTCAAGAGCCAAGATATTGGTAGTTTATTATGGTTCATCTTCTTCTTCAGAAAATGAATTCAACAAATGCTATTTCTGGCTATGAGCACTGCATCTTGATGCATTTGGTCGAGAAGAGAAAGGTCAACTGGCCTATAGTCATAATGCAGCACATGCTTCACCACAAGTTTACACTTGGTGGTTTAATCAGTAGAATTGTGGCATCATTTGAGATTGACTGCTCAGATGAAGAAGGATTGATGGGATGTGAGATTGTGAGGGAGACCTTCGACAAGAAGGTAGATTACGATATGAAGTGGGACAGGGAAGAGGCTTTGAAGAAGGATATAATGAAGAAAAGAAGGGAGAAAGAGCTGAGGGCCGCTAAGAAGGGTGAAGTGGCTAAAGGGGTTGAGGAAGTCTCCCCCAAGAGACAGAGGGAACCTATGCTGAAACAGGAAGAAGTACTTAAGGCAAACAGAAGCAGAATCAGCAGAAGTAAGGCACTTGCTGCTGAGGGAGTATTAATAACTCCTGTTGAAGTAACTGAAGGGAAGGCTCAAGGAATCACATTTTCCATGAAAAAAATTCAGTATGTGCATAGGTCCTCAGAGGAGAGTAGCTCAGGTGATGAAGAGGATAACCAACCCATCAGTATTCGTACCAAAAGAAAAAGGGGAGAATTTGATCCTCAAATGGTCATTCCAAGCGAGGATGAGAATGAGGTTATTGAATGAAAGGAAGAGGAGGTGGAGAAAGTTAAGGAGCTTAAGGAGAATGAAGAGGAGAAATTAGAAAAGAAAGAAAAGAGGAAAAGGAAAAAGAAGGTTAAAATTTATGGTGAAACTGTAGTTGCAAAAGATGATCTTGAAAAGTATGATATGATTAAGGCCTATAATCAAAGTATAGTGGAGATCTTCACTCATGTTCCTCGGAAAGGAACTGAGGGAGATATAAGGATTGCAACAGAGGAAGTAGAAAAGAGGGCTCTATTAGAAGGAAAGAAGACACCTACTCTAGAAGAGTTCACAAGCAAGATGAAGGAGAAGAGCACCTCTGGGATAGAGGAAGATGATTCAGAGGAAGTGGATGGTAAGGTCTTGGAAGGGACCTCAGTAGATTTTGATTTACCCTTAGAGGCTCTTCCAGTGGTTCCAAGTCCAACCCCTCCAAAAGTAACAAATCCTACCAACTTCCTGCTAGAGAAGAAGCCACAATCTCCTCCTCTGGATCAACAAAAGTCAGTATTTGATCCATCTCATCTCTTCACTACCTCTCTGGAGACACCATAACAATTCCTGTCTACTCCAGGAGGTTATCCAACAGATGACACAGATCCTCTTGCAGTAGCAGTATCTATCGCTCAAAAGATATCAAAGGAGGAAGAGGCAAAGGTGGAAGAGGCTAAGAAAGCTGAAACTGCTAAGAAGGATGAGGTTGAGGAAGAGAAGAATGGAAACAAGGAGGAAGAGTCTAATAAGCCATCTCTGCTGAAAGAGAGTGTGCTAGAGGAAGACCCATTCCTATCAGCTATTCAGAAGGAACCGGCTCAGGGGACTGTAGTGGCTGAATGGGGTGTTCAATCATTAACATCAGATCTTGCTGATGAATTCATTACCATAGCCCGCTCTGTCTTTGCCAAACACAATATCAGGCCAGAGGATATAAGGGAGGAAGATGAAAAGAATGGTGAAGGTGAGAAGAGAGATGAAGTCCTGCTGGAGGACATAAGTGATGAAGATGAAGTTAAGGTTTTAAAGGAGTCCAAGACTCAGCAACAGTAATAGTAACCTTCTGTGCCAAAGGTTCTGGTGGATCCCAACAGCTCCATCGCTCTAATCCCCAGACCTGAGGAGCAAAGGATCTTTGGGGATGAGTCTCTTGACAGCAGAGGATGGATGATTGGTGACATTGCTGAGGGAGCAAATCCCAACACTTCTGTTCCTGTCAACTCCATTCATCACATAGGGAAGACTCTTGATGATCTCCTAACTATGACTCTTCACCTCAACAACTCAGTAGTGGATACCAAGTTCGCCCCCTTTAATCGCCAGCTTGCCAAGAGCGCAGCCCTCATCTCTAAGCAAGCATAGACAATTATGGAATCAGCTGATGAAATTCCCCTTCCTTCACAAATCCACTCTGAACTTATAGAGCATCTACAACCTCTCATGGAGACAAGGCTTAGTAAGTATGTGGATATCCTAGAAGCCCTTGAAAAATTGAATGGGATAATGGAAGATGGTGAAAAGGGGCTGATGGTAATCCATGATGAAGTTAGTAGAGTGAAGGAGATCATTCAGAAGCAGATATCAGATGTCATCTCTACTCTGGGGATTGCCAATCAACGCACAATAACTGAATACTCCATGGTGCTGAAGAGTGAGGTGTAGGTGCTCAGGACTCAGAATGCCTTCTGTCTGTGGCAGCAAGGGAGAATTCAAAGTAGTCTTGATGAGATGTTGAAGCATATGAACGAATCCAAGGCTGAAACTCTCAAGGCTATTGCAGATTCTAAGAGGGAATTGAAGTTAGAAATCTTCAAGGCTGTTGAAAGTGCCCACAAGCAGATCACTGAGACTACCTTTGCTCAGAAAAATGAGGTTGTCGATGAAATGGAGGACTATATTCAAAAGTATGGTACTGCCCTTACCAAAACCACAACTGAAACCAGAGATATAGTGGTGGCTAGGAATGCAAGCACTTTAGAGGCCATTCAGAAAAGCATTGAGGGGCTCAGTAATCAGTTTGGTGGCCTATCTATCCACTCCTTCTGCTCACATGATAGTGAGGTCGTTCCGTTCCTGCAGCATCTGGCGAATGGGCTAAACACTTAGTGGATATGGAATCAGAAGGCTCTCCAAGTAATCCTTGAAAGCATCTTTCCCTCTGTTCCTAGCAAAGCTACACGACTGATTCAGCAGATTGTCCATCCTCTTCAAGCAAATGCAAAGGCTGTTCAAGATGTCATTCAGAAGTTTACGCTTGATGAGTAGAAGATAGTTGCTCAGCTTGTTGGTGCTGAGTGGAGGGAGAAGGACAAATACAGCTTCAAGGAGATCTGGGAAAGGTGGATGATTTTCTACCAACCCTTTAGCAGTGCCATGGAGGTAGATCAGCCAGAGAAGACTCAACAAGATGAATTTCTAGCACTTGAAGAAAAACCTTTGTAATTTTGAATTCATCCTCTGTAAAAACTTTGTAAACTAACTCTATCAATAAAAAGTTTTTACTTTTGTTCAAAAGAACAACTCTTCGTTGTACTAACTTCCTTGTAATTCATTAATCATTATGAGGGTGTATGAGGGAGTAAGTGCATCCTGTGCTTAACTTCACTCAGAACCAACAAAATGAGGAAGATTATTGGATTCTGAAGATTATGCAGTTTTGTAAGTTCTGAGTTCAGAAGTAAGGCTCAGAAGGAAGTCACCTCAGATGCACAAGGTTTGGTCAGAAGAGCTATGGATGCTCAGAAGCTGGTAAAATCAGAAGAGGTGTTATATATCTCAAAGGATCACTCAATACTCAGATCATTAAAAAGCCCCTCTGAGGATTGTAAAAGGTCAACTTAGTCTTTCAGGGTTAAAAAGTTAAAAAACTGACTTTGCATTTAATGTCGCCGTGCGCCTTGTCCCTATGCATACTACAAGATAAAAGTTATTACAAAATCAGGAACAAAAATTTCTCTGCAAATCTCACCTGCAACTACCGTACAAAGTGGTCCCCCAAAATCAACCTAACATAGCATGGCACAGATCAGATTTGGACGAGCTCTCTAACGGATCATTAACGGAAACAAGATTGAGAGACAACTACAGTATTTCCAGCAACGGTCCTAATATCAACGGAAACATTCTCTCCCTCTATAAAAGGATGATTTCTGGCACTAGAGAAGGTTGCCGAATCCTAACACAAGTGCTTAAGAGTAAACAAAATCTCAATCTACTTACAACCTTCACATAGCAAACATTCAAATCTCATCCGTTTGTAATTGAACTGACTGAAACAAAGTTCAGAAGTTCACATAAATCATTCTCTTATAAACTGTTGTGAATCACACTAAGCTGAGGGTAAGCTAGTGTAAGAGAGCTAAATTCTCATAAGAAAGGTACTTGAGAGAGACGAAGCTCAGAGCCTCAGATATAGAAGAACGGAACTTCTGTATTGGTATAGCTCAACAAAGACTGTTGAAGGGTACTTCAGTTAAGGCATTGTAAAAGGTTTACTCTTCAACAGAAGAAGAGTTAATAGTGGATTAAATCTTGGATGGGAGTTTCCAAGGATTGGATTAGGCAGAGGTCGAACCAGGATAAAATCCTTGTTTGCACTTTCCTTACTCTGCTCTTTTTTTTTGTGTTATATTAATTCCGCATCAAATAACATTTAAGCTTAAAAAGGGGATTCTGAGTAAAGAATACTTACTCAGAAGATACTTCAGAAGCAACCTTCTGAAGATAAACTGTGGACTCGAAAAAGAGTAATTCACTCCCCCTCTGACCTATTTTACACCCTATTGGGTCCTACAATTGGTAATATCAATCCTATTTGAAGTCTCTACATATTTGAAGTCTTAAACTATTACTCGAGATGCTTATTTAATGGTTAGTCAATGATATTACCTTCAAACTATAGCATGTCATATTACCTTGGTTAGTGCTAGTTTTCACTAAATTTAAATTTAGTATTTTTTGTTAAATTTTTTACTTGGTATTTCTTAAAGTCTATTTGTTTATGATCACGTTACATCTATCAAATTTAGATTTTCATAATTCAAATTTTGAATTATGAATGAATAATTGAAATTGTTCCCTAATTTATATCGTTTCACGTTCTTATTTTAAAGGTAGCTTACACTTATTATTTAAATTTATTCTGAAAATATGGTGACACACTAACCAAATAAGAATTTGAAATGTTTGGCTACTAATTTTTTTATAAATGAAAAACTTAATAAAAAATTAGTAATTAATTAAGTATACCTACTTTTCGTCTTTAATATAATTTTCTTTTAATTTAGTATCTTTGTATATTAACCTTCTTAACATTTGTAATCTGAATTGGTAACAAAAATAAAGAAAATGGAAAAAAAAAAAAAAAAGACTATATTGACAAAAAAATGGATAGGTAGTTGAAAGCTGGTCATTGGAGGAAGGATGGTACGCCCTTGCCACTAAGCTACGCCAAGTGCTCTTTTTGAAAATTACGGGAGTTACGGAACACTTTAAAAATTCAGGAAGGAAACAGGTTTTTCGAGACAAGTTCATATACCTAGTGATGCATTAAAACTTTTATTTGTAAGAAAATATGTGAAAATTATGATTCATGATTTATCGCATGTACTCGTGTTTAATATCTTGCAAATTTATAGTTTTCAGCGTAGGACACAAGGCTTGGTAATGGCAAAATAATAGAATTTGAAAATAATCTGACATGATTTTATCCCAAGGTGACAACGCGTCCATGTGAGATAATGTGAGAACCCGCCAACACATATAACGATTAGACAATCAACAGAAAGCAACTTCAATTGTATTCAATGATTCATTCCATCATCAAACCCATAAAATTCAAAACACTTCATCACAGTAACAAAAAACCAATCACAAACTCACAACAAATGCTGAAAACGTCGTCTCAGAAAACATTGTTATATAATGATAAGCATACATTTACTTGGCAGAAGAAGCGGCAATGGGAGGCAACATCTTTGTATAATGGCCACGGCTCTTTGCCTTGCTCTTAGTCCTCTGCTTCGAGCCAACGCTGCTTCTGTAGCTCGACGAGGCTGAGCTGCCCCCACTCCCTCTCCTTGCTGCCGCCCCTCTTCGAATGCTCGAACTGCTGCCACTCCCAAGGGCTGCTTTTGCAACACTGTCTGTAAGAACTTCTCGTGCTCGTTGCGGTTTGACCGGCTGCTTGTTGAGGTACACTAGCTTTGTAAGTAGGCCGCATATTGCCTTGCGAAGCTGCTCATCGCTTAGGTTGCTCTGAATCGGGTTGCCCAGTAGATTCAGAGCTTGCAGAGAGCTGTAGTTAGCGACAAGTTGGCCCAGTGCTTTTGTTGTCGTTATCTTGTTGAAACTTAGGTCTAACACTGTGAGCTTCAATAGTCTATGCAGACCCTCAACATCGCTTATCTTGTTCCCAGCAAGATACAGTTCTTTGATCATTGTACAATTTGACAGCCCTAAAATATAATTCAAATTCAAATTTAAAGTACACAGTTCAGGAAACTGGCACAATCATATTTGTTAAGAAGTGGTTAAATTTAAAAACAGAATCATTACCCTGTCCAATTCGAGAAATGCGATTGTAACTCAGATTCAGTACTCGCAATCGGGTCAACTCTCTGAGTCCTTCAATGCAACTGATTTTGTTTTTCGACAAATTGAGAGTATGGAGACCTTTCGGCAGCGATCCTGGGCAAATATAGGCTGCAACGGGAAGAACAACCAACAACGTCAGTTCCCATTAAGTAATCTTTCCACAAACAGACATTTTTTCTGGTTTAAGCTGAGATTGTACCTATGAAATTGTTTGACAAGTTAACAGTGCGAAGACTGGTGAAGCATGATATGTTGGGTGTAACTTTCAATCCAATACCAAAGATGTGAGCCACGGTCGAGGAAGAATTCAGCGACTGGATCACCGAATTGGCATGTAAAATGTCCTCCGGCAGAATAATGTCTGGACGACGGTTCGAGTTAGCAAGAAGAAGTCTTCCTGGTGATTTACCAGTCTCGGGTGAAGGTGGGAAAATGACGTCGTCAGCATTGCTGCCAGCATCGTTATCTTCAAAACTGCAAGGAGCTGGTGATTGGCTATTATCAAGCTCTTTTACCCACTCATCGACTCTTGCAAAGGGGGATGATGGTTCGACAGGGAAAGCAAACCAGTGGTTCTGAGGCCACAGACCAGTAGCCTCGCGGTTGAAGCCATCCCAACTCGGACTATCATCTTCTCGGCCTTTGTTCAGGGATTCCCCGGTAAATGATCCAGGTGATTGCATGTTACTGAGAGATAATGCTCTGTTAAGTTCAACTGTATCTGAAGAGTAACCACACTGCTGTTTTAGAGCACTGACGACTTTTGGCTTTGGTATCCCGATTTGCGGTCTATGCAAATTTCTATGACTCCAGAGGAACAATTTCCACCACAGCCTTCTGCTCCTGGAAGGTAGAACTTGGCTGGAAGAATGTTTCTTTAACATAACTCTGTCAGCACTGCGATTACTTGTCACCGATGTAGGACTGCCAGGTTCTCTCAACATCTTGTCTAATTCTTCTCCAGAGTAATTAGGGTTTGAGTGGAGAAACTGATTAGATCTTTTTTGAAGCATTTTGCCTCTTTCAACGTTAGAGCAGGACCTCTTGAGCTTCGGCGAACCCCATAACTCTGCCTTTCCAATCCCAGGATCACTGATATGCCCAGATTGGATCTCATCGATGCTCTCTTCGTTATCTTTCAGAGCTCTTTCTGTAAATTGCTCACTGCCGACCATATCAACTGAATTAGGGGAATTGAAGCCAGCACTTTCAGGATTAGTTTCATCATCTAATCTAGGATTAGGAGCATGCTGTTGAAGATCAAGGTCAGACAATTCCCTTTTCATAGAGGCATTCTCTTCATGCTCATCTTCCCCTTCATATGCTATTTCTGGTGCTTCATTACCATAAGAACTATCTTCAAACCTCTTCTGAACAATCTGAGAATCATTACCTAAATGATTCGAGTTCACAGACACATTAAAAGATGTTGTTTTCAACTCTTCACTCTCAAAAGGTTTCACTGGATGCTCAAGCCTGATTTTCAGTGATCTTTTTGCTTTGAACTCAGCAAGTCCTGATGCTTCCTTATCAACAACCTAAAATCAATAAATTCAACCACATTACGCTATGCAAATCATCGCAAAAAAAAACAAACAGAAAATTTCCTAAAATCATTATAAAATCCAATCTATTCTCACCTTCTTTTCATTTTTCTTCCCATTTGAAACAAAGCAGCACAACAGTTTCCTCATTTTAAAAGATGAACGAACAGAAAGACGCTAACTGTTGAAGTTTCCTCCTCAATTTCACAGAGCAATAACTAGGCGCAAACTGATGATATATTTACGAATCACATACAAATAACAGATTGAAATCAAAACTTAGCCATAATCAATAGGAAGATGCCAAAGCAATGACCGAGCGCAGATAGTCGGTGAGGGCCATGAAAGGCAACCAGAAAACAGAAAGCCACCGTCTGCTCTGGTTGAAGCAAAAATCACAAAAGAATCGGCCAGAGTTAAACAGGCAAAAGCTTCTCTCCAGAAGCTCCACGATATT
The DNA here is from genome assembly GCA_949673415.1 of Euphorbia schlechtendalii. Lineage (NCBI taxonomy): Eukaryota > Viridiplantae > Streptophyta > Magnoliopsida > Malpighiales > Euphorbiaceae > Euphorbia > Euphorbia schlechtendalii. Next base: position 13,148 of record CATIWQ010303634.1, read on the forward strand.
TTTCTTCACAACCTAAAAAAAAATCAAAGATCCAATTCAACAACATATCTTCAATTACGAACAAAATCAACATCACAAAACGAATTCGAGAAAAAAAAAACACCATTCGGATCAAATAAAACCGTAAAAAAAACGCCACCAAACTCTTAAAACGCTTTTCGTCAAACAGGTAACGATCAACGAGATAAACGACGCAGAAGCAGAAGAAAATGAAAATCTCAAAACATAAAAAATACCTGAACAAGAAGAGGAAAGAGAATCCGGCAATGGAAAATTAGCGATGAAGAGAGGAATGAAAGCAGGAATATATATAAAAGGAGTGAAGGAGGGTTATGTGGCAAAACGGCGAAGAGACAAAAGGCAGAGAAAGGACTAGAAACGGCCAAATGGTTCGATGAGGTGGAAATTCATATCTGGCCTTTGGCCCCAAATTACGCGCATTGTACACGCCCTCTGTCTGAATCTTGTTTCATTAAATTCTATTTACTTTTTGTTAATTTTAATTTGGTACCACTTAATTAAGCTTATATAGTAACTGCAATTTACAACTTTCTTTTTTTAACAAATATATTAAAAATATTTTGTCACGTTGTTTTCCTTGCTAAATTTTGATACTTTTAGTTTAGTTACCCTATTTATATATAATTTCAAGTAGGTTTTACTAATTAAATTTTCCATTTTGACACAACGAATCAGAAATTTAACAACATAACAATCTATGCTTACCATTGAGTGTTAAAGGCTTAGATAGCCGGAGTTTTGGATTTCAGTTTTGGATTTTAATATGCAAAATTATAATTGATTGGAAAAAAAATTACTTCAAAATGTTTTATTAGTTTTATATCGTGTAAATTGATATGATAATGAAACATTACTATGATCGATGTTTTAAAATCAAAGTTCAAAATAAACAGTGTCTCTAGCAATGTATAAATAACTACGTTTTAAAACATTTAACTATAAATTTATTTAGTTTTGCATGATTGTATTAGTTATTTGAAAAACAAAATTTTATTTATAAATAACAATAAATATTATAAATTATTAATAGGATATTGCCGAAGGGGTAAAAGTGAATAATTAAATATAATTTGTGGGGATTAATTACTCGTACGGCTCATAAAACATGCCAAAGAAAGCTCCAAAATCATGCCACCTTGCTCACTTATTTTGTGAAATAATGGCCGTTCATTTAAAATACATTTATATTATGAATAAATAAATTTAGTAGTTAGTAGTTAGATTTCACTTTCCTTTTTCTTATTTTTTATTGTAAGCAATTAAAGGTACCAGGATTTGAATCCACATCACTCTATTCATTTCATGGTGTATCATTCAGATTATGTTTAATTTGTTTTTTTTCTTATTTAAGTATTTTCTCCAGAATAGATTATTATTCTAGGATTTTTATCAAGATCAATAAGACATTTGTTATACTATTAAAATGATTAATTTATTTATTTTACTTTATCATTAAAAAAAATAAAATCTTGGTTAAAAAGACAACATTTCAACAGCGGAGCGTGTATCATGTTACGTACAACTTCAAATATTCAAGGTTCGGTAATTCTTCCGAATAAAAACTAATAGTGTGCTGTATTCATTTGCATATTGTAATTTCTATGTTTTTATTTTGTTGGATATAAACTAATATTCTCTCCGGTTCCTTTTACTTGTCGTTTTAAGATATTTTGTGAAAAATGATAAAAAAATTTAATACACAAATGATTAATTTTTTTTTTACTTTACAGTGAAATTATTCAAAGTTGTATTGATATTTTAAATTGACTAATGAAATTAATTAAGGCCTTGCTTGGAACAAATCGATTCAGAATTTGGAATTCATTTGGAAATGAATTCCACTTAGAATTCATTTACAAATGAATTCTTTTGCTTGGAAATAATGAATGAAAATTTATAATGAATTTTTTGCTTTGTGCTATGAACAAAATATTTTAATAATCATTTGTAAATTATTTTCTCAAATGCCCTTATCATGAAATAACTATAATATTAGCATTGAATTTGTAATCAATAAAATAAATCACAACAATTGTCTTGAAAATTATCCAAACAATTTCAAACATAAAATGATAAAACCGAAAAATAGAATATTAATTAAGATATGTTCATCAAAGCTGTGTAAAAAAAAATCGTGCACTTTTATAGTTTAGGGGGTGTAAAATTTGTAGCAAATATTCTAATTAAAAATAGTAATTGGATTTTGAAATCCCACCAATTTTGATGCGATTTCATGTAAGCATAATCAATTCCATGGATTTCTAATTCATAGAATTCAAATTCTACATTTTGGCTTCCCAAGCACAAAAATATGAATTTGCAAATGAATTCGTCAAAAAAACTTGGAATTCATTTGTACCAAGCAAGTCCTAAATTAAAAAGTTTAAACGAAAACGAAAATTCCTTAATTCAGATCGAGTCTTTTTGACTTTATACACCATTTATCAATATTTATCATTTTAGATGTTGTATACCTTGTTTACAAAATGTAGAGGATAGAACTTACAAGTTTGTTTGAAAAACATCTGCAAGAGAAAATGATAAATGCAATGAAAGATGTTTAAGATTTATACTTGAAAGATTAAAAAATATAGCAAATTTGTGCACGAATTATTCTATATTTATTTTCAAGATTTAGTAAAGGTTCATGGCCAAAGTATAAATTATAGATAACATGTCACTAATGGCTTATTGAAAATAAAAATTGAAAAAAATGGTGAAAATGACAACATAAAATGTTTTCAAAAAGTTGTGGAGATGATGATGATTATGTAATTAGTTATCAATTAGATTTTTTGATATTTTTATTCTTTGTGATGTGAATTTTTGTAATTGTTATATTTTTATTTCAAATTAAAAAAGTTTCGTAACAAACATAAGTTAATGCATATAAATTATGCGATAAAATTCGTCAGAATATTAAAAAAATAAAATAATTCGGACCAGGATAGTCTTTTGATAATATTATGAATATTTGATAAATTTTAGTAGATAATCATAGCTCTTTGTAATTGAAACTACTTGAAGTAGGTCAATTTATAGTCCTAGCTAAAAACTTAACAATATCTAAATAAAAAGAATAATGTTTGGAAAATTAACAAACACGACTATGCTTGTGTAAGAGGCAAATGTGTGAATAGATGGGATACTGGCTTCCCAAAATGAGATGCAATTTCTATCACTTCAATTAATACCACATCAAACACCAATTTACACTTAAATTCTACACCTCTTCTTATCAACCACTCGTTTCCTATATGCTTTGACAATTTTATATTTCCTCCATAATCCATATCCTCCTTATCTCGAATGAGTTTTTGTCCTAATTGGTCTCTAACTCTGTTATGAATATTATCGTTTCTTTTAAATGCATCATCTCGTAACATGCAGGGGAATAGAATGTAGGAGCTACTTCAAATTTGTTTTAATGTTAATTAAGTTTTGTTTGTACTTTTTAATATCACGGACACTTAAAATAGCTTTTTCAAGTCTTTAATTGCCAACAATTATCAACCCTATTGTGCTCATTTATGTTCGACTATACCCAGTTTGATTAGTTTAACATTGCTTTTCAAATATTAAAAATTAATGGTTTTTCTAAAATATGGTGATATGTGTAGGTCCCAGTAAGGGTGTTAAACAGGTCAGAGGGGGGTGAATGACTCTTTTTCGAGTCTTCGTTTAACTTCAGAAGACTGCTTCAGAAGTTGCTTCTGAGTAAGTATTGGTTACTCAGAGTCCCCCTTTATAATTTATGTGTTTCAGATGCGGAAATAATAGATATACAAAAATTAAGCCGAGTAAAGAAATACAAACAGTGATTTTTATCCTGGTTCAGCCTCTGCCTAATCTAGTCCTTGGAATCTCCTGTCCAATATTTAATCCACTATTAACTCTTCTTCTGGTGAAGAGTAAACCTTTTACAATATTTTAACTAAAGTACCCTTCAACAGTTATTGTGGAGCTATACCGATACAGAAGTTCCTTCCTTCTATATCTAAGGTTCTGAGCTTCGTCTCTATTAAGTACCCTTCTTACTAGAATTTCGCTACCTTACACTATCTTACCCTCAGCTTAGTATAAGTTACAACAATTTAATGAAAGTGATCCTTTTTGAACTTCTGAACAATGTTTCAGTCAGTTCAATTTACAAACAGATGGGATTTGAATGTTTGCTATGAAAAGGTTGTAAGCAGATTGAGATTTGTTTTTGCTTGTATGCTTGAATTAGA
>CATIWQ010303642.1:0-21504 GCA_949673415.1 Euphorbia schlechtendalii
CAGCAAAATCAAGCACCGAGTTGTATAACAGTTCTAATTTCAAAGAAAAGACCTATACCTTTAGTCGAAGTAGTTTAGCAGAGATGATTAAAACTGTAAAGCTCATTACTAGACCAATTGAAGGCAGAATAAACTCTAGGATACTTAACTTTATCTCTAGCTCAACCAGCGGAAATGGCAATGAAAGATTGGCCAGCAAAAAAGTTCAAAATAAAACAAAGAAAATATGAGAGATAGGAAGAAGATTAGAAGCTACAAGTCGGTGAATTAGTCGGTGAAAGAGATTCTATTATGGGAGATTGAGAAGAAGAAGAAGCAGATGGTGTATTAGTCGTTCATGTACGAAGTGGCGGCGGCGGAGGGTCGCCGATGAGGGGAAGAAGAGACTGTAAATTGGGTTTGTGATTTTTTGATTTTCTGGGTTCTTCGTTGTACTTTTATTATTCTTTATTATTTTTTTAAATTTAATTTATCACTTTAAAATAATGGTTAACAATATTAGATGGTGGAGATGAATTGATGGTGATGATGTGGATAGATTGATGGTGGGGATGGATTGGTCTTGGGAATGAATAGGAGAATAATAACTTTTGTCAAAACTACCCCTTGCACACGTCAGCTTCAGTTATATTTCAAACGGAAAGTTTATCTTTTGCTAAAGGTTTAAAGCACGGGCATGGTTTTGCAAAAGAAAAAAAATATCACAAGGATCTCTTTGTAAATCGATCAAATCACAGGGTATGTTTTTTAAGTTTATCTTATATACTACTATGATTATATTCTTTTCAACTTATTCAACAGTTCATTCAGTTCAGTTCAGTTTTAATTCAATTTCAATTTAATTTCAGTTTCAGTTTCAGTTTATTTATTATTATAAATATTATTAAAGTAATTTTATATATATATATATATTAGAATGAGAAAATAAAACAAAACTATTAATCATAAATAAAATAGATAGTAAGTAATAAAATTATTTAAGAATATTATTAATAATATGTTAAAATTTAATTATTTATTATCATTAATAACGAATAACTTTGTTTATTAACAAATAAATAGACTAAATAATTAATTTATAAAGTATTAAAAAGCATGCTTATTACAATATAATTGAGAAATATTATAATATTATAATTCATGATTAAGTTAATTTTTTTAATTCAATCTACGTTCATGTTGTTATTTTCATTATCGTAATTGACATGTTAGATATTGCTTTGGTTCATTCCCCAAATTTGTTGTACAATAGAATTCGCACTACTAAAAATATAATTGAGAAAAATTACAATATTATAATTCATGGTTAGGTTAATTTTTTTAATTCAATTTTCGTCTATGTCATCATTTTCATTATCTTCATCGACATATTAGTTGTTCATCTCCCAAATTTGTTGTACACTAGAATTCCTCACTACTAACTTAATTACTTTTTTCATTTTGTAGTATTTTTAATTAAACTACATTTGTCCCAAAATAATATTACAAAGTGTGATTTTTGTTAATACTAAAAAAGTTAAGGATCCAACAGAATATCATAATAAAGTTAAAGAAACAAAAATATAATATTATATAGTTAAAAGGTAATGTTGTTATTATTGATATAAATAATTATTATTCAATTAAGTTTCAATATTTTCAGTTTCAGAATAATAAGTTTCAGTTCAGTTTCATTATGTTCAGTTCAATATCGTTCGGTTCAGTTCAGTTTCAGTTGAAAAGAACAGAGCCTATATATATATGTTATATCTGTTTTAACGTATTTGTTGTAACCTATTATATTTCTAGAAGGTAAAAAAAAAGAATTTGAAACAGTTATCACATTGTAAGACTGAAACTTAAGAAAATTTTTATAATTTGATAAGAGTCGGGTGACATTTATATATTACACGTAATTCCCCCTAATTAAATAGCAAAAATGCCCATAAAAGTATTTTGACCTTTAGTTTATTTGTCTAATTTTTATTTGCATCGTGAACTATTTTTTCCTCAATAAAGACAGATAAAAAGTGTTCATCATAAGGACACACTTTCTAATTAAAAGCTTTTTAGAAGGCAACGAAATCAAACATAATATCAGATAGAAGATACCATTTTATTCATCTGAGGGCCCTAATTACAATTCTAGAGCTACTACTTTAAATAATTGGAATTTCCAATTATTTCTTTATTATACTTATTTACAGAATTTTGTCGTTTGCAATATATTTTATAATTTCAATTTTTTTCATGAAGTTTTTAAATTATAATTTTGATGTGTATGTGGTAACTATTTTTTTTTAAAAAAAAATATGAATTTAGAACCCAGAACTTCCCACATCTGTTTTGAAATATGTACTTATCGAGTTACATTAAATTGGTATGTATATGACAACTATAATTGAGTTAAAAGTTGAATAATCTAATTGGAAAATTTTACATACATCACAAGGTATTGCAATGTATTTATATATATATCCTTAAAATAAATAAATAATAAAGAAATTAAGCTTCTAACTACCTTAGCTTCTTAATACTCGAATTTGGACATAAAAAATAACCAACCCATTCCTTTACAATCAACATTTTGTGATTTATTTTGTATATTGTAAATTAAATCTTTTTTAAAGAATTCAATCTAAAATACCACAAATTCTTAAATATTAAGCTTAAATTCATTGGCTTCATGGAAAAACCAATCGGCACATTTTTAATAATGGGTTGAAAATTAGGATTTGTATTATTTCAATTTTAGGGTCATAATTTTTTTTTTTGACTCAATTAATATTCAAGTTTACATTTGTACGTTCCTGTTGTATATGCTCTTCTCCCTTACGTTCTTGTTGGTTTTTTTAAATTTCTTATCTTATTTTGTCATTATCTCTCAAACCGTTTACTTTCTGACATGTCTTTAGAGTTTTTTGTTCATCTCATTTTTATCTTTGAAATGCTATCCATTGTGATATATTTTCTTGAATTTTTTTTTCAACCATTTGAAATCTGGTTAGAAACTGGTAGAGACATGGTAGGAAACTGATAATAAACATCATTATGTTAGATAATTAGTACAAAAACAATAAATAAACAATTATAATCTTAAAAGTAAAGGAATATGCATTAGAAAGTGATTACAAGACATGCAACTTAAATATCTACACGGTATTAATCAAAATAGTATGTATCTAGTAGGAATTTTGTATGTAACACAAATAGATGTCAACGTTTATCTCCATAGCATATGTGTAAATTTCAAGAAGGATTTTTACTACATTCACATACATACGAGCATTCTACCGGAAAACTACCACATAATTACCGGATAACTTTAAAAACGTTTTTTGTTCAATATCTGTTAGGAATGTGATAGGAACATGGTAAGAAATTTATATTTTATTGGAAGTTTGTTTAGTCCATCAAAATCTGTTAGGAAATTGGTAGGAACGTGATAGAATCATATATTTCATTGTTATCATTCTAAAATAGAAATTCAAAAGCTACATGCATACAAAATTTTGAATTCAGAAAATTATCAACTTCCGACCAGAGAGCTTCACGTAGCTATTAAATACTCGAAAAAACGATAATGTAAAATTAATTACAGATCTGATACAAAAACATCAATATCTTCAATTGTTATCTCACCACCAGTCAGACAATTAATCAAACACCTTATGTGCAAATTAGAAAACCTTACATTTTGTTGAATTAAAACAGAAGGCAGTTCATTAAACACATTATATGCAAACAAGAAAACCTTGCATTCTATTGAATTAAAATAGAAATTCAAACCCCAATTACAACAAATATGGACTACCTTCAACAATGGTGAGAACACCATGAAATTTCGTAAATCAAAGGATAATCAGTCATCTGAACATTTCGAGCTTCACATGAACCGAAAAATTTAGAAAATATATCATTGTTAATTTTCATGGCAAGATTTGTAGCAGAAACTTGAAATTCAATTTTCAAATCTCCTAACAGAGATTCAAAACGAAATCAAATCAGATGCAAAAATAAAGCAAAATCTAATCATAATTTCAAAATAAAAAATGAAAAAACATGATGCACGGAAGATGATGGTTGCAGAGAAGAGTAATATCGAATTAAGGAGAGATCATGAAACTAAAATTACTTCAGTTCAACGAAATCTGATAAAACAGAAGAAGAGAGAATCAACGCAGACAAGAAGAATCGATTCAAAGAAAAGCGTGAGAAGAGAATGGGGATTGAAATAGGTTATATAAAACGTACAGATGAAAAAACAAAACTTAAAAATGTTACATAATGAAATGAAATAATAAAAGAGTAAAATTGTAATAACTTATCCCTATGACAATTTCCCAAACCAATTTCTCATAAAATGTAAGAAGTTTTATGGAAAATTTTATCATACATGCATGATTCAAATAAATACATTATTTGGAAATGATGAACCGGTTTATTCGGATTCAATCAAATTAGTCAATTGCGCATAACAGGGAAATTTACAACTTAGAGCAATTACAAGGAAACTATATGCAATGGCCTAGTTACGAGAAGTTATTTCTACTTGAACTGATCAGGGTAATTTTCAGTAAAATAAGAGCGAAAAACAACCACTTCCCTTCATAAATACATTCATTCATTCGAAATGAATACTCATGGTGAAGCTTTTTCTTTATTCCATATTCTCTTCAATTACCGACTATGATACAAAATTACGTTTTCTACTTTAATTTCCCATATTATAATCGGTAATCTTGTACAAGTTCTGATTGATCAGTTATCTATATACTGCAAGTGCAGCTAATCAAAATACTTTTAAAATAAATGTCAACATTAAAATATTTTTTTATATAGTCAAATTTATATTAATTAAATATTTCTATTAAATATTTTTAACATTCTCAAATATTTTATTTGTCAAAACAACCTCAACAGAAATTAAGTAAATATCACAATTCAGAAAATGACATCTTTCCTAGCTAGTATGTTTGTCACCGTCCATTTAAAATTTATACTTACTAAACAAATTCTTACTTAAATTTTTACATTCCTCAAATTAATTTTTTTCTCATTTTTTATCTATCTCACGAACCGTTTACTCTTTCAACATGTCACTTTAAAATATTTTTTTTCATCTTTGTGTTTCATTTCAAAATAATATCCATGATAATATATTTTCCAAATGTTTTTAACCGATACATTTTTTTATAGTCTTATATAACTGTCACATAGTTAAAACATGAAAGAAATCGGAAACGAATTCGAATATGTACTTTTTCCGTGCCGGAAGATCGAAGATGAGACGATTTGTATACCGAATCGGAATTATCTCACGGTGCATCGGAGAACAATTATTGTCCACGACTTCCGCAATGACGAAGATCGATAATTATCAATTTGCGATGTTTTCGTCGCGAGACGAAAACATAGGAGAGAGAATTGAAATGAAATGTGAGTATAATGAAATTCAAATCATTAATTATTCAATCAACAATATTCACGTTTAATTTCCTTTTATAGGAAATAAAATGAATTCATTTCAATTAAATCCTTAAAATCTTGATTATTTGCAATTAATTCCTTAAAATTCTGTAATTTTTCAATTTAGTTCAAATAACTAAATTAGATTGGATCTTTTGACCCGATTGACCCGCTCACAGGTGGATCAGGTATTTCCAACATCTCACACTCACACTTGACAGGTCACATTCAGTACAAGGTTATCAAATCTTATGTATGCTGTGAAGTCGTGCTGCTGACAAACTATCAAGAACACTTTGTCTTGCCCCTGTTAGAGTCTGCCAAGACTACCCTGAGTGGTATTTAACCAAATAGATTATATATAATTTTCAGAAAACATCTTGCACCCGTTTGAGGGTCTACCAAGACTATTACGAATGGTACTCAACAATATAAGTTAATATATAGTATATACTATAATATGATCACATTGATATATAGAGCTTATGCTTTACCCTATATTGGTCGACAATCACCCACTTGCACATCGTTTGAATCTCAGAAGCCTTAATCCGTGTTCACTATCTTACAACAATTGTAACGATAGGCTAGCCGGTGAACTGACAGAACTAAAGTGAATGTTCATTTGGTTAATTCTTCCTTTCGATCTCTCAATTCCATACAACACTAGTTCAGTCCACCAACCCATCTCTCCTAGATCGAATCTAATCATAATCTTTTGGTGATTGATCAAATCTCCCTTACTAGTTCTTATTTCGCAAGATAACTCAATAGTATTGAGGGTAAGGTCCAACAACTCTATAGTTTAATGGACTGAGTCTCACATTAGAGAAGTTAAAATCATTGCACAACTTACAAATTTCTCATCTCATGGTCGCTAAGCACATATTATCTCAAGGACTTGTTCCTCTCTTATTTTGATAATGTGTCATGGTGTTCTTTCCTTTCTACCCTTATAAGGGAGCGCATGTTTTAATATATCATCCAACTCCATATAAAGGTTTCAGTTACAATGCTTCCTAGCATTTAACATTGTTTGAATATATGAACTACCTTTAGCTATTCAGACAGAACATGACCAATTGTCATGTGAACTACACAATTCCTACCTGATTCCTTTCAGGATTTAGTACACAATGTTCTATAAAATGCGATTTTCCTATTACTCAACAAGTAAATTCTCGATTTTGAACATGTTCCCGAACTACACATAGTATGTTCGAAATCAATCTTATCCTAGTCTGTATCCTCGTTTTACCACTAAGGTAAACACCCATGTGAGTGGGCTACTTCTCTGTTGGACATGCTATGAATGAAAAAATAATATATGTACATAACATACACACACATACATTGATCATAGAATAAAACTCATTTATATTATCATAAAATCGTTCACGATTTGAAGGGTATAATAAATGAGATAATTGAATAAATATAATCTACGCATATTTAACTTTTTGATATATTTCACATATACATCTTCTTGAGACATACTTCGTAAAAGAATATACAAGCATGTAATGAGTAGATAAATACCTCATATTGACATCTCATCGTGTTACTTAGTCTACAACCAACAAAATACTTGATATTGAATACTTATTGATACTACGATATTTCGGGTCTATCGCATAAGATATCAATGTTTGACTATCTCTTTAAATAGTCAGCATTTTGTTTGGAGTACATAGCATAAGAAGGCTCAATAGTCTCTTTTCTCAACAAAATCTTTGACCATAACTGGAAAAACTCAATTCCAGCCTTAGCCTTTGCTAATACGCACATATGCAGTCTATAAGGTCTATTTCCTTAGTTCAATACATTAGAGCATAACCAATGGTCATTCACAAGTATCTTACAATTTTCTTAACGGTCTCCAGTGTTCCATTACTGGAATAAACTAATTTGTGACTTCAATGCACACAATGAGTTATATTAGGTTTGGAGTATAATATAGCATATGTAATGCCAACATATGGAATATTTTCCATATCCTCCCACTTGACAAGAGTTCCAAGATAAATACTTACACTAAGAATCATATTCTTAGTCATCAGAATACTTATGAGTTCATATTTCTGCATAAAGAGTCTTTCTCAAACTCTTTTGTGCAAGATTTCAGAGACAACAATACTAATTATCTTATCCATCCATATAGATCTCGATCCTCGGACCTATGCAGACCTTTCCATGACTTACATCTCAAAGTTACTCGACACCTAATCTTTCACTAGTATGGTATATACACAATTGTTCTCGTTTACCATTTTAAATACCATAACCTTAAAGCCTCATGAGATTATAAATTGACTTATTCCATTAAAAAAACCTCATGTTTACAAATCTATGGGACAAATCCTCCTAATTTTGTCCTATAGATCTCTCATGACAATTCTCCACCGAGAATAGAGGTCCATAAATCTACTTGATGTAACTTTAAGGAAGATACAACTACTGAAGTTAAAATAATTCATATAGATGTAATTTTTGCAACTGGAAAGAATATATTCTTATACCATATTCTTATTAATTTGAATATACTTATCCTTTAACTATAAGCCTAATGCTTTTACTTTACATTGGATATCCACTTGTTCTCAATATTTTTATGTCCTTCAAGAAAGTGAACTTAATTCTTCTTCCATCACACGTAACTCTTCATCTTCCTTTAAACACTTAATTTTCAAGGTTAGAACAATATTCCATTTTATTACTTAGGCTCCGAATCTTCATAAATATGTCTCATATATTTATCATACCTCAAAATTCTTCCTTTAAAGCTCATTTTCTATGCTCCCTCTCGAGTGAGAAATACATAATGATCTAAGCTCACACTTGAGTTAAAAATATTGATTCTCACTTGAACCAATAACATTGGCTCCCATTTGGACCCATAATACTTTGGGTCTCAACTTTCCCATGGAACGAGATCCCTTATTAATGTGATCATTATGAACCAATACATTTAAATTATTCCCATGTGAAGATATATTCAAAACATTAAGTTCAAGAGTCGTAATAAAAGGACATGTTTTTGCCTAATACACCTAATTTATAGAACACATTTCTAAGAAATTGACATTTCTTGACTCAAATTTTTACCGATCTATTCGTATTCTCCCTCATAAAAATATATTCTTTTGATATGTAAGAGTATCTTAATAGAAACTCCATCTACCTCTTGGACCCAACTTCCCAAAGTTATTAAGGTAGTGTGGGAGTAAGTGATACAACCCTAATGTCATAACTATGATAATATAGATTTACTTCCATTCCATGTCACATATGGGTTGAAAGAGATAGACTTTGAAGGTACTTGGTTCAACACTTATACTTAACCATTGGAAGAAGAATCTAATTTCTCCTTTCATGAACTCTATACTTTTATAGAGTATAGGCAAGAAACAATGAATGTTCAATCCCTTTATCACATAAAACTACAAGCTTAACTAAAAAATACTTTTTCCACTTTAGTTCCAATGCTTTACAATCAAATCTAATTGATTTACTACTGGATTCATAAATCTTTTGATAGCTAGAAGCTTCAGATTTATAGGTAATCAAGTAGATGATATCATAACAAGTATGGACTTCATTTAATGTGATGAAAATTAGGCTTATGCCTTACCCTCACATCTATTGAATCACATATATGAGAATGAATAAGTTGCAATTGATTTTAGTTTTAGTTCTTTTTGAAATGGATTATAAGTTTGATTTCCTTTAAATGGAACTCATCACATGGTGATATTTAATAATTATTAATTACCCATCACATTAAGCCTGGATGATATATTCTTCTTAGCTTATGTGACATAATCGCCTATGAGATATACTAATATTATCTTCTAAAAAAAGTTAGATTGTGGAAAACAAGCATTATCCGGTTGATAATTTGTAATGCACATTCATTACAATAAAACTATTTGCTTAAGAACTAGACTCATAAATTTACATTTCAGGAATGAAGAAACTTAATCTTTATGAAAATTCAAAGATGTACGTATTGTTCATTAAACCATATCACATATTTAAAATTTTGACAAATAATATGAGAATACAACACATCATGGAGCTATTGGATTTGCGCTCATTGCAAATACGGTTTATATGTGTCAATCTATAGAATCTCAACTCATTTTGATATCGATATGAATTTCAATATTTCTCATATAGGTTGTTAAAAGTACACAAAGATATTTAGTCCATGCTCATGTCACATGTTGCACTTGAATCTATAATCCACAAAAGATAATATTTCATCAGCAACATTAAGCATGGTACAATATAATTCATTTTAGAATATATTATGTGTACTAGGTTGAGCTTAGTGTTCTATTGCACAATGCCTCCATAGTGGCAATTTAGCATATCACCTTCGTGATTTTACTATTTATTTCCTTTAGACCTATTAAATTTATGTTCTAATGGTTCAGACCCATTTGCATTGTTTTCTTCTCCTTTAGATGTTTTAATGTAAGTTAGCATCTATTGTCTTAAGAAATATCTCCTCAAGACTTTCCTTATGCCAAATGCATTTAGGAAGAATCTCAAATCTTAGAAGAACAATTTCTACCATTTCCAAGAAACTTGTAACTACATTAAATGAACTAATTCTATAAGAATGAGTTAAGTGCATCACATATGCTCTCACTCGAAATGAAGAACCAATCACAAGTTAGAACTTTTTTCAATTCAGTGATTAAAGTTGGACATGTCTCTCTTACATGAATTGCAGCAATTAAATCACTTATAGGACTAAGAAAAAAGTTACAGGTCACTGAACTCTTCCTCCCCCATGAAAGAAACAGATTCCTGACTTGCTTAAGTTGGTTTGTGCCACTCTCTTTGACCTCATACACAACATTGCTCAAAGTATAAAAGGACTCGTTATTCCCAAGCATAAACTCAAACTTCAACCTCTAGATAACCTACCGTTAAGAATCTAAGACTGCTACAAATAAATTCATAGCAGAAGCCATTACTAATATTCTCTAATCAGTAACAGTGAGACTAAACACATATTCAAGGATTTAAGTAAATTATATGTGCAATTGTGTTAATTACTATTGACTTGAATACTTACTTTCCAAAAAATGTACGCATCAACCATGGTATCGAAAAAAGAAATACCCCATCATCCACCAAGTGAAAGCACTTGCATTTAATTTAGTTCGATTCATCTTACAATAGTAATTTTACGTGTTTTTATTGTTTGTTATAGTTCCTTTAACTATAAGTTATATCATTAAAAGCACTTTGGACCTATTGTCTTTTAATTAGTTCACTTAACTAATGACATTTAATGATAAATATTAGATAACTTATTATGCATAATTATTGAAACTAATTTAAGATTCAATAGGGCATATTGTTCCTAAAAGTTTTATTAAGATTTAAGTATTTTATATATGTTTAAACGAGTATAAAGTATAAAATATATAAAGATATAGAAATACGATAATCACTTCGATTTAAGCATAATAAAACACAATCCCAAAATTATTTTGATAACAAAACATGCATAAAACTCATTATTCAAAATATATACATAAACAAACAAACACATATTAATGATGCTAAACAAATGACAATGACTTATATTGTCAGCTATTACATAATATACTTAACGCGTGTAACTATTTTACGTTATTGGAATTAAGTTATACACTAAGTATTATAATCCAAAAATTATTATAACATCAACTATGATGTTCATAATGATCACCATAAGTCAACTCATTAGAAATTGAATCCTAACTTTTGATCGAACTTGGTGATAACAAATCAAATTATTTATAAGAACCACTACGCCATAGATTATCTATTGAAACAATGAAAAAATGTTTCCTAAAGTGTCAAAAGTGTTGCGAAAGCACTTGTCGCAACACTTTTCTGTGAAAAAAGTCGTTGGTGATGCTTCCCTTGCGAAAAGTCATTTTTGCAACACATTTTCTTTTTTTCGCAACACTAAGAAATGTGTTGTGACAAGCGACTTTTCGCAACACTTTTTTAGTACTTGCAACACCTTCTATTGTTTTGCAAAAAATACCCATCGCCGTCAACGTTAACATCCGTTAGTTTTTTTCGTACTTTTGTTGTTTTTTTGCAACACTTTTCTTATAACACTTTTAGCATTTTGCAACACCATGTCTAGTTTTCGCAACACTTTTTGAAAAACACTTATGTCACATTTGAAATACTTTTTGCGGTTATTGCAACACATTTGTAAAACACTTAAACGATGCCATAATTAAAAAAATTAAAATTCATTTTTTTATATAATTCATAATGTTTAATTGTATAAAAATTGAAACGAGAATGAAAAATACATAATACTATACAAACTAAAAATAAAGATACTAAAAGTATAAATGGCTGCTGACTTCACTATCCGAGTTGGTATTCATAGAAATGCAGCCGAAGAAGTTAAGGGTATCTCACAAACGATCATAAACCATTGCATCAGATCCATGAGCTTGCACCTATAAAAAATGTATGAGCAGAATTTGAATAAATAACTTATTATTCTACCTTAAGCAAACATTGTCAAATAACCCGAATGTCCATTTATCACATAATTTGATTATTTAAATAAATTGAAAATTAGATTTGTAAAACCATGTTATACAAAATAATAAAATTAATACACACAAAAACATAATACACCATGTATTATATATAAATATAATAAGTACACTTTTGAGAACCGGTTTTCTCAAACTCCTCTTAGCTCTTTACCACTGAATAGAAGCTCGGGATTACGTGAGGTTTGCATCATTATTGATCATCTACAACATATGTCAAAAGGTTAATGTAAATCATTACATAAATAATTAACTTAAATATATGATTAAAATATATTTATATAATTTATATGACATAAATTAATGTTTATTTATCACATAAATAATTAAAAAAAATATATATTTTGTCCATATTTTATAGTTTTCACAAATATAAAATAATTTAATCATTATATAAATGGTTGATTATTTAAGCATATTATTAAAAATACTTAATTAAACTTATATAACACATATATAATTAAGATAATCATCACACAAATAATTAAAAGACCTAAATATATTACTAAAATATATTAAATGACATTAACCTCCATGTATAATAAAATTCAACCATCATATAATAATTAATTTGGAAATTAATGGTATACTTTCATTTCATATGTCTATGTAACTAATATATAAAGAAAATAATAATCAAAATTAAATAACATATGAAAAATTTTCAATTATTTTTTAGTAGGTTCTAAATATTTTTCTAACCAATAGAATATATTTTAAAAATTCAAAAATTAATTTTCCATAATTTTTAAACATTTATCAACACTAAAAAAAATAGAAAATAATATTTTATGAACCTCAAATATTTCTAAAAAATTCACCATTAAATCCAAAAAATATGAAAAAGGGGGGTAGTATAAATTCGGAGCAAAACGACATCATTTATATAAAAAAATCATGAAAATAAAAAATGAACGTTAGATGAGTGCCACGTGGTAGGCTTACCGTAAGCAAGCCACACCGAATCGCATGGACACGTGTCTCACCATGAAATAGACAAGTGTATGGCAATTTGCAGGTCTTATCCCCACTCCACGTGGCGGTAAAGGATTGTGCCACGTGTCGAACCGTCACGACGACGAGTGGCGGCGGAGGTTGCCGGCGCGTGTAATACACGCACCACCTTCCCGACATTTTCTAGCAATCGGGCATTGGCCATTTTTCTTGTTTTCGCGTTTCGAGTCTGTTGGTGCATCCATTTAATAAAAATGAACCTAAATTTTATGTTCACCAAAAACAATGCGAAAACAAGACTTTTTCCGGCAAAAACATGTAATTTTCGACCAGAACCGAATTCAATATGATTTTGATCATTTGTAATCACTAAAATTAAAAACACGACTAGAACATCTATACGTATCGAACAACGCTCCAAAATGCGATTTTGCCACTATAATTCATATTTCCTTGCTTAATTCACGAAGAACATGAAAATGAATTGAGGAATTCAAATTTCCAGAATTTCAGAATATGTAGAAACATAAAATACATATAAAATTATCGCATAAACAACCCGCTCTGATACCAATGAAGGAAATCGGAAATCGAAAACGAATTCGAATATGTACCTTTTTCTATGTCTGAAGATCGAAGATGTGACAATTTGTATGTCGAATCCGAACTTTCTCACTGTACATCGGAGAATAATTATTGTCCACGATTTCTATAGCGACGAAGATCGATAATGACCAATATGTGATATTTTCGTCACGAGATGAAAACCCAGGAGAGAGAATTGAAAGGAAATGTGAATATAAAGAAATTCAAATCATTAACTAATTAATCACCAATATTCAAGGAAATAAAATAGAATTAATTATAATTAAATCCTTAAACTCTTGATTATTTCAATTAATTCCTTAAAGTTCCATAATTTTTCAATTTAGTCCAAATAGCTAAATTGTATCGGATCTTTAGAATCGATTGACCCACTCAAAGGCAGAACGGGTATTTCCAACATAACACCTACTTAAATATTAGATACACATAAACATAGCACAATTATATGAAAATACATTATAAGTAAACTATGACAAAATTGTTGATCCGCATTAGCTTTAATAATCTTGCAGAGGGGGGTGACTGCATAATTATTTGGTACTTTATAGATTTAAAAAAAATAATCAAAGTTAGTTTTTAGATGCATTCTGGGTGAGCTATGCTAAGTGCACTTTGTACTAAAAACTACAAAACTTCATTGACTTAGTTTACCTTCAACCTGTGTTGACTCATAGATTTTAGATTGAAATTTTACGAACTAAGGATTTCAACTTATAAAAAGTGTTGAATTCTTTTACAATGTATAAAGCTTAGCTAGACTATAAGCTAATATGATTATCTCTTACAAACAAATTGGAAACTAAGCATTTGCTTTAGATTGCTTGAATTTGGAATTTTTGAATGCTGTGATTACTTGAATAATATTTTCAGCTCTTAAGAAATTCGAGGTGATCCACCAAGTTTGAACGTTAACTTCAATCTTCTATTTATAGTTGTAGATACTGGAAGTAACCGTTACGAACTTGTCTTCTTGACTTGTTCTTTAAAATCTCCTCTCTTCAAAGCTTTTAAATCTGCCCGTTTGAAACAAATTCTGGGACATTTAGAGACAGTGATTTCGAACTTAAAGTGTGAGATTAATCCGTTAATCATTGACTTGTTGACGTTGTAGAGTTGCACGGAGACACTAAAAATGGCATGTATCAGAAGATACCTTTTTACCTTGGACGTTTGTGTGGAATCTCCAACATTCCGTACTGACACCTTTTAGAAGTGAGGATCATAGAAATATCCATTTTGATTCAGTTCTTTTATACCTGAAAAGCATCAAAGCGAATATTGTATAAGTTTCATTTTATTATAAGTGTCTCAAAGAACTCAACTTTTATTGAAGTAAAAGCTACTCAGCATAGCTGAGTTATATCTCATAAACTATGTAGTACTTAATGTGTTCAGCTTTTCTTACTCTAAGCCCTAACTTAATTAGAACTCAGTCAAATTGAGTTGTTTATATATATATATATATATATATATATATCCTCCTCTAGAATGCTGTTGATGTTGTTGTTGATGCTATTGTCGGTGCTCTGATGGATGTTGCGGTCTTGGTTGAATAATAGCTCTATGATGTTGGGTTGCCTTGCGAGCATCTTCACTTACTTTCTCCCCCCTTGATATTTGTTCCATCATAATTTGATTGCGACAGGTATTGAAGGAGTCAATTGCAATATGAAAATCCTCTTACTTCCTAATAATGGCTGGTGATATCTCTTGCTCAAGGTGATCTTTTCCTTGTACTAAGTGAACCTCTTGCTCATTCAACTCTTGTAGAAAAAAATGATGATGAGTGATCTAGTCAAATCCCTGGCAAGTAAACTGTTGAAAGCATTGCATAAGACCTCTGAAATCAACTACAGATAAATCTATCTTCAATTTCGATTCCATCTCAACGATCCTTAGACACATTAGATGAATGGTTTTTGCTGTGTAATCTATGTCATGCACATCATGTGTTCTAGTAGTCACCAAGTGTTGTACATTTTCTTGAAGCTCATTGATTCGATATTTTAGGGCATTGAGCTTCTTGTACACTGTGAGGCTATTACTAGGGTCAATTGACTTAGTAGGCTCAGGAAATAGCTTACCCATAACATCTATAAAAGCTTTTTGAGCATTCTTCACAGAATCTTCAGTGTTAGATTTCATAAGAGCGCAATTGAGTCTAATTTATCATTTAGTGCATCCATGTTTAACACATGCTTATCCATTTTCTTAACAGCTTCATCCACCTTCTTTACAATTCCATCAACCTTCCTATCATAAGCGATCATCAGCTTAAACATCTTCTCCATCGCTTCATACATGTTGTGCCCCAAATCCTTATTTGTATCCAACTGCTTTGACTGTTCATTTATCTTATTGTCTTTGTTGATCTTTATATTTGCTTGCTCTTCACTAAACTTATGAAATTATATAGTCTGTGTTGCTAATGTGGAATTGAGACTACTCAGCTAATCTGAAGCAGCATCTATACTACTCTTCACCTTACCTGCCATTGCATTCACAATGACATTTGAGTTGGAATAGAAGATACAGCCACATTGAGTTGAGCTGCAGAGCCAGTCAGTCAAGTTAAGATTAGAGCCATCTTATCCACCAAGCTCTTGGCGCTTTCTTTAGCTAAATGGTTTCTGATAGCAAATAGGCTCCCTTGGAACTTCTCAAACTCTTCAAAGTAGATAGATTCCGTAGGATGCTTGAGTTCTCATCAAACTCTAGGATTTTAACCTTCTTTTTGGTGGACAAGTTCATTAATTCTTACGACAGGTTGGCTCACTACTTCATTCAACTAAGCATCACTTTTGAGAGCTGAAAGTTTCTTCCTTGCTAGCTCTCTCAGCTAAGATGGTTGAATCAGTCAAGTCCTCTTGGATCGACTTGCTGTTGGATGGATTTTCTTCCTCGGTTATAAAATTTCCCTTGACAACTCATCACTTACTTTTCCTTGCTGAGCGTAGTTCTCAGCATTAGGAACTTCTCTAGTCTGAGAGATTAGAGGGGTTGTGTGTTCGCCACTTTTCTACTGATAATATAAAAGTTCTAAATATGAACAGGTGTTGTAATTACCGCTTATCAATTAGAAAAATGATGATAACTGCAAGTATATAGTTGTGATGTAGTTTTAAAATATATCGATCCCATATGGAAGAAATTCGTTCTAAGGATCAACTAGAGTTATGGAACAAAAGAAAATAAAATAAGTTAAAGGATTTGAATGGTAGATTGATGAATAGACGGATGCATGGATAGATTAGAGAAGATGCAAAGCATATAGATATTCCCTAAAAACAAGTATAACGGAGTAAAATATGCAAAATAATCAAGAATGTTTTATGTACTAGATAACTTCAACAAACTCAATTCTAGACACCCAAATATCCTATAATTCACCACAGAGCAACACATGAAATGACTTTTCTAAATCTAGGGTAAACGAATTATGACACTTATAGAAACCTGGACAACAATAATACTATGCTTAGTACGGGTTGCTCTCACATAGCCATATTTAGCAAGTTACCACTCCAAAAATGTTGGGTCACTAAAAAGTGTTGTAATTACAGATCCAGTGATTATACATAATTTTGTTAACCCCGAAACTACTCTTAAAGTCAACTTGAACTCATATAACTTCATTAATATAAGTGACGCAAGATGAAATACTCGTTATGACACATAGAAATATCATAAACTTCGAATTACAAAGTATAAGTAGAAAATAAATTAAAGTTGTAAGGTATGCAAGTAAAAGCTAAAGTTGATCAAACTGTATCCACTCTTTAATGGGAGTAATCAATTCTCGCAATTCCTAGCTCTACTTTGAATTAGGTCTCGACTCGTATAGAACCTCCATTAGGATGCTATTCCTTATGAATATTGAACAAATGAATGTTGAAGAACAGAAACTTTTATTGCTAAGTGCTTTGCAATTACACTCATACAAATATAGCTCAAATTTGTGGAGAAATCTAGTGATTAAAACAAGAATCGAATCAGTTATACATTTTTCTCTCTAACACTTTGAACTTAGCGAAATCTATATAACTTTCACTCTCTATCTATCATGCTATACATGTTATCTCATAACATCTGCTATTACCGATGCTGCATGAAATGGTTGATTTGAGCCTGAAAGGTTGCATTTATCCAAAAAAATGGTCATGTCCATTGGTGAAGGGTTGTATCATCTTCAATGTGATTGGATGCAAGATTTCATCCTTATCTTCAATGGATAGACACCTTTTTGTGGTTGCATTATCTCCAAAAGGTGTCTCTTCGCCTAACAGTTGATGGCGGTTGATTGTTCTTATCCGGTGGTTGGAAGTTGAGAAGAGTTGATCAAATCCGTCATGACTCACGAGCGTGATATACATGTCATGATCGTGAATGTAAGTTGGTAACGTACTGTTTGTGAAGAATGATAAGTTACGATCGTGATAGATAGCCGTGAGCGTGATTTAGCCAATCGTGAGTAAGAATCACGATCGTGAAATGGTCGTGACTTATGCTTTTCTTCATGATTCTTCTTTGCAACTTTACCGATCTTTGATAACTTCGATCCTAAGCCAATTCCTTGCATTCCATGCATCTTTTTGCACATTTTTTCACTCATCTTTGATCATTGCACTCCCAAGATTCATCTAGTTTCTTCACTTGCATAAAAAACAACTACATACCACTTGAAATCTTTTATATGAAGTATTGATCGCAAGGTTTTGACCTATTTATTTTGAGGGCTTATATTCGGTAATAGTGCCAAAAAACATGTTCCCCACTCTTCTACCAATAAGATAAAAGTTCAAAATACGAACAGGTGTTGTCAATACCACTTATCAAATAGAAAAATGGTGACCACTGCAAGTATAAAGTTTCGATTTAGTTTTGAAAGATATCGATCCCACAGGGAAGTAATTCGGTTTTAAAGATCAACTAGAGTTACGGGATAAACGAAAATATATAATTTTTATTGTTGCTGGGTTGGTTGGGATATGATGGTAAATAAATAGATATATGTATAAATAGATTAGAGTAGAAGAAATTGGTATAAATTATTCCCACGAACAAGTATAGCAAAGAAAACTGATAAGTGTATAATTACACTTATTATCACATTAATTTCACAGATTAAACAGTATAGTTTTAGTCATTTTTATACTTCATATAAAAGATTTCACGTGGTATGTAGTTGTTTTTGATGCAAATGCAGATACTAGGTTAATCTTGGAAGTAAAATGATCGAAAGTGGAATTCTATGAAAAAAGAGTGAAAAAGGTGTAAAAAGATGCATGGAACTTAAAGATTTGGCTTAGGATCGAAGCTTTCGAAGATCGGTGAAATTACAAGAAGATTTCTGAGTAAAACTCAATTCACGGTCACGATAATCATTCGCGGTCACGACTTGCTTACTTCAAAAATAGAAGTCTGCCAATCAAAGACTCATGGTTGCGACATGTGTATCGTGGTCGTGACTTGGACGGTTTTCTGATTTTATCTTCTTAACTAACAACCGCCAAATAAGTATGATCAACCACCATCAACTACCAACGAATAGACGCCTATCAAGAGTCAACCAATCATGAAAAGGTGCTTATCCATTGTGGATTATATCAAAGCTTCTCAACCAAACATGATGAAGAGATGCAATCTTTCACGAATGGACACAACCCTTCATTTGGATAGACGTAACCCTTCAAACTCTAGAAATAGGGCTCCATTCCATCACAATTTCGTAGCATTGGATGTGTAAAGAATTAGTGTGCAAATAAAGAGTCACATATAGTGTGTGTGTAGATAGATTTGCTACATTCTTAAGTGTTAGCGAGAAAATGTTTAAGTGATTCGAATCCTTGTTTTGATCACTAGATTTCTCTATATTCTCGAGCAATTGTTGTATAAGTATACTTGCAAATCACTTATCAGTAAAAGTTTTCATTCTTCAATATTCGTTTGTTCGATATTCGCAAAGAATAGCATCCTAGCGGAGGTTCTGTACGGGCTGAGACCGAATTCAAAGCAGACGCAGGAATTGCGGGAATTGATGACTCTCATTTAAGAGTGGAAACGGTTTGATCAACTTTAGCTTTCACTTGCATACCTTAAAACTTTGCTTTGCTTTCTACTTATACTTTCTATTTCGAAGTTTATGATATGTATATGTGTCATAATGCGTATTTTGTGCTGTCTTTTATGTTAATCAAGTTATATAAATTGGAGTTAATTTTAAGAGTAGTTTTGGGGTTAACCATATCATGTATAATCACTGGATCTGTGATATAACACTGTTTAGTGAGCCAACATTTTTAGAATGGTAACTTGCTAAATATGGCTATGTGAGAGCGACCCGTACTAAGCATAGTATTGATGTTGTCCAGGTTTTCATATTTATCTTATTTTGTTTATGCTAGGTTTAGAAAAGTTATTTCATGTGTTGCTCTGTGGCGAGTCATTGAACATCTGAGTGTTTTGAACCGAGTCTGTTAGACTACTTTAGTGAGTCGTAACATCTTTGTTGAACTTGCATGTTTTCTCTGCTATACTTGTTCGAAGTGAAGATTCTATATATTTAGATTCTCTAATCTTCCACATCTATATTTACTCAACTTTTCATTCTAATCTTCCTATCCAAAAATCTCAAATCTATTTTTATTTTCTTTTACTTTGTCTTTCCTTGTTATTCCTTAGACCTGGTTCCTTCCTTGTGGGTTCAATATCTTTTAAAACTACATTGCAACTGTATACTTGCAGTTATCATAATTTTTCTATTTGCTAAGAGGTATTAACAACACCTACATTTTTCGTGGACAAGTTCTTGGAACCATTAGTTATTAAACTTATTAGTGGAAAAGTGGTGAACAAGTTTATGGCGCAGTTGCCGGGGATGGCAATAGCTTTCTAAGGAAGAAAATTCCGGGGAAGTTAAGTAAGTTCTAAAGTTTTTATCTGTTTGTTTTATTTTCTATACCATACAATTTCTAAATTTCATTCTAGATATGAAAAGATTATGAAGTATTCATCTTGGAGGTGATAAGTCATAATATTTCATCTTGTTCTTGACAAATAGAAGATTTTCTTCTGTTTTTCCTATTCGTGTTCGCGACTGTCTATCACGCTCGTGAATTTCCTTTCAAAACTTTCTGTTTTCAAAATTCTGTTAGTCATGCTCACGACCTAGGATCACGATTGTGACGCATTCAATAACTGCAGTAGTTTTGGCAGTTTTTCGGTAATTTTTCTCATATAGGTCGTGATTTTGAACACTCGTTATTTCAGTTATCTGAAATTCCTTCTTTTTCAATCAAAAATTTCTATTCTAAACCTTGAAATCAATAAATCCTTTTCATCAAAATGAGTCACTCAAACAAATCTCTTCTCATTCCTCGTTCAGACTTGCAAGAATGGTATGAAGCACCTTTTCTTATTCATTCTCGAGAGGAAGGTGATCATTTTGAAACCATTAGAGATGCAGATTTCACTAGTTCTTATGTCATTCATAAGAATAGTTTCATTCATTTAGGAATATATGAGAGGGTAATGTATTACCTTGGAGTCCTAAACACGGTTCTCTATTCATTAATGAATATTGGGAACAGTGAAGACAACTGCAAGGAAATGCTGATTTCGTTAGTATGGATGAATCTTAAGATGAATTGTTTGGAGTATCAACATCAAGGAAAGAAGTATAAGTTGTCAAGGAAGAAATTTGAGCAAAATCTGGGATTCCCCAAAGATTGTTACTATAAAATGCTTCTTGGTTGGGATCCACTACCAACATGGAATCGCCTTACTGGAAAAGACGAATAGAAATAGGAATCTGCCTATAGCCAGTGGATTCGAGACCCCTGTTTGCTCGCTCTTCACTTCTATCTAAGTAGTGCGCTTGTCGGTAGAACTAGTTCTGACACGGTCA
>CATIWQ010303656.1:0-14390 GCA_949673415.1 Euphorbia schlechtendalii
TTAATTTTAAGAGTAGTTTCGGGGTTAACAATATCATGTATAATCACTGGATCTGTGATATAACGCTGTTTAGTGAGCCAACATTTTTGGAATGGTAACTTGCTAAATATGGCTATGTGAGAGCGACCCGTACTAAGCATAGTATTGACGTTATCTAGGTTTATATATTTGACTTAATTCGTTTGCGCTAGGTTTAGAAAAGTTATTTCATGTGTTGCTCTACGGTGAATAATTGAATTTCTGAGTGTCTAGATACGAGTATGTTAAATTAATCTAGTGAACGTAATATCTTTGATGACCTTGCATGATTTCTTTGCTATACTTATTTGTAAGGAATATCTGTATACTTTTATCTTTTCTAATCTTTCATGCATTTGTCTATCCATCCATTATTTCAATCCTACACAATTAAATAATCTATTTTATTTTTCTTTTGTTCCATTTCTCTATTTGATCTTTAGAACTAGTCCTTCCCTATGGGATCGATGTCTTTTAAAACTACATCGCAATTGTATACTTGCAGTTATCATCATTTTTCTATTTGATAAGAGGTACTGACAACACCTATACTTTACGTGAACAAGTTCTTGGCACCATTGATATTTAGCCAAACTCTTCGTGTAAAAGTTTTTAAACTTATTAGTTGAAAAGTGGCGAACAGTAGACTTATAGGGAACTGTAAAGAAACTCTTTGTCATGAACATACCTAAAGTAGATGCGTTAATTGGCTTCTTCATCACTTGTTCACAAATCAGAGCTTTGCAATCACATTTCCAGTGTTTGGGCCTTCCTCACACAAAACATATCCCTTTGGGCTTCTCCTTTTCAATGACCACATTTTTTACCTTCTTGTTGATAGGTTTTAAACCATTACCTTTTATGAAAGTATTACTTGCCAAGGTACCTATTCCTTTAGCCTTCAGACCTTCTTCAAAACTTCTATTTTTCTTAATAAATTTGGATATCTTGTTGGACTTTCTTGACATCAAATAATCTTTCACAAAGTGTGAAAATTTATCTGACAGACTCTCAATCAAAGTTTGTATGTCATACTCGGAATTTCTTTCAATTCTTAGATGATTCATTCTCCTTGAATACTCGAAGTATTCAATGCAACGGTTAGAGGCCAGGATCCTATCATCTCTCGCAGTGGTATAGAAGAATTTTAATATTTCATTTCATTAAATATTCATGCCTTCATTAATTCCTCTGAGATGGATCAGCATAGATTTTAGGTCCATACCATCATGCTGCTTCTTAAGCTTTAAGGTCATGATTTCGAGCATCACAAGTGACACTACAAAAGCATCCTTCTTATGCTTAAGATATGCCTCTTTCTCTTGGATAGAAGCCTCAGCATCAGGATTAACTAGATCAGGATTATCTAGAACATAATCCATATTGCTCTTCTCAAGCTCCTTTCTAAGAGCTTTGAACTAGTCTTCAAAATTGATCCTTGTCAACTTATTGTGAAGTATCAAACAAAGATTTATGTTTGGATTCATTGTTCAACCTAAATATAAGATAGAATTGCTTAGACATTAGTATATGTACATGCATTTAATATAAGGTTTTTAATTAAATACATAATTCTTACTATTTTCTCGACATTCAAATAGCGCCTTCTATTTCAATTCAGGAAATTTAGTCACACCAATTTTCTTTAGTAGGTAGCATCCATAGCCACTCATCATGACCCCCGCTATAGCAAGTCAAGCCATAACAAGACAACCATGGTTAGAAACCCATCCAATTGCATCCCATGAAATTGATAATCCATTTAAGTAGTCTTTCTTGAGACGTGTGTAACCAATTGTACGACTCCTCAAATGTGTCTCCAATCTAGCATTAGCTCCAATGTATGGACAACTAAACCATTTTAGTTTAGGCATTAACCCCATCTAGTCTCATGACCCAACACATGTTAAGGGAAATCATGTTGTACATGTCCCAACATCCATTAATAAGGTTCATATCATGACTTATGATGGGAAGATAATCTACTGCCTTAATATGGTTGTAGGGATTTTATTGGTGCCGCTGGTCTCGCCCTAGTCTAGGTCTTATACTATGGATATGATTATGATAATAATAATTCTAAGCTATTAGGAATTATTAACTCTAAGGGAACATACTCAAGACTAGTACATCATAATCATTCCATTATGCTAATACTCCACATAACATTCAAAACAAACAAGGTCCATGTTTAAGTTCTTGCACCTATGTCTATAAGTTTTAATTTAACAACTTAAACCACGTTTGTAAAACCATATGCGGAATCCAAGTCCCATACTAGAAAATAACTAAGTCATAAAAGTCCATTGGGTACACTTGAACCTAATATCGATGGAGATTTCTAGGTAGGAGAGGCCCCCTTAAAGTGAATGAGCAGCAAAGTCCAATCCTTGCCAAAATAACCATGGCCACTTCAGTTCGTTACACCATGGACAACTATGATTTAAAGATTTTTTTCTTTAATTGAGTGAAATACGGGTCGAGCCTCAATTTAAAGCGTTTACACATGTGGTAAAACATTGTTAATTTATATGATAATCACCTAGACTAAGTTTAAGTAAAACCTTAATCTAGCTATCACATCATTTTCTATAACAAGAATTGAAAGCTAAAACATTCATAGCACACTTTAATCAATTCACAGAAATTATCAGTTTCAACATATTATAATCAATCATGCATAACATAAACCTGGCTTTGATAGCACTGTTGGTTAATTAAGAAACTAATTGAACATGTAACATTGCAAGGCGAAATTTCAAAACATAAAATTAAACCTAAAGGATCTCCTAAGCATTCCATGATCTATATAATCTAAGTTGAAATGTTCCATAGATGATTCGTGCTTCTCTCTCTTTTGGATTCGCGTTCCCTTAGAGAAATTCGGCAAAACTCGATTAGAATTAGCCTCCAAACTAGGATAGCCTCTACGATTGATCCACATGTATCTGCACAGACCAAAACCTCCCTAGGTAGAACTCATTAGAAGATAAAATCTGCTAGACTACTCAAAGACAAACCCAATAAGATTAACTAAGAAGGCTCACTTCAAAATAGAAAGAGCCTTTTAAAGAATTCTTCATCACTTGGAGAAACTGGTGGATGATCTTGCAAAATCTCACGAAGAAAAGATGTCAAACTCCGAGAGAAAGGCTAAGCTAAAGTGATTTGAAAGGAGGAGGGAGAAGCTATTTATAGTGAGAAGGGGAGCTGAAAGCTCCCCTCTTTTCTAATGTGGGATAGGGAAAATCCCTATCCCACAACAGGTCAATCACGCGGATCCCTAGGATCTGTGGGCTGGCTTGCACACAACCAACTTACGTGGCTTATGTGGCAGCGGTGAAAGGCAAGCCCTTGCGTGCTTGCCTTACCTCGCAACCTGGGCTACGCTAGTGGGCTTACATAGTAGGCCTACACAAGCGCTGCCATAGGCTTGTTGCCCGCTAGCGTAGGTAGGCCTAGGGAGCTTTCTAGCTAGCGAGGTAGCCACACACGCCCCACTCCGAACAACCCATGTTCATTTGGGGCCCAATTGCAACGAGAAAAATTCCCTTGTTTCGCTCAGTGCAATTCTCCCATGTTCTCTTTTAATCCTTTTAATTATTAATTTGGTCTAACCAATTAATAATTCATCCAACGAATTCGACAATCTTAATATTCTCGACATAGACCTAGTGTAAGAACATGGTGGGAGTTATGTTGTGTGAGAACTGCACATACGTGTTACTATGTAAATATCCCTAATCATAGTTTCATTAAGACTGGACATAAATGAAGCAAACAGACTAGCATGTGTAGGTCTACTCCTTGGATTAGATCCAAGCACCCGATCTCACGAGCTAAAGGTGGTACCTTGAGTTAACACATGAATGTATCCGGGTAATACATAGGAGACCGCTATAAGATAGACACTTGAAAATAACTATATCCATGTGTTGGTGTCATGTCTTATTGCAGTAGTAGTAACAGTATCCTCAGACCTGAGATACTGGTTACCTTAGGTAGGAGTTGTTATACTTTGGGTCATACTTATTCATACCCTGGCGACTAGGATGATACGGGTTATTACGATTATAGTGATGATCACATGTTGGTAAGATGATTAGTCAAGATGGGATCCATCGCTCTTGATATAGTGATATAATGAGAGATATGCCTTAGGGCCCCTTATTAAAGAGACACACTCATAAACCTCTAATCAAAGTATAAGATTGATAGAATAGGTTTTTACTTAATCTTGATACATTATGGCGAGTGGTGTTCTTCGTGAATAAGTTTAATTCTAGGATAGCTATGGCTATTACATGAGCTAACTCTTAATCCGAGCTCAATAAACTAGATGGTACTTAACCTGATGGAAGGAGTGTATTGTATTGGTTACTGCAGAACCAGATTAAGTCACAAGCACGTGACGTTCCAAGTATCAAGGGATCATACGCCTTTTCTAGAAACCCCATTTGATCATCTAGAGCTATTAGGTTCCATATTGGTCTAAAACACTAAGCTTAAAGGTTCCCGAATAAGAAACCAAGTTTAGGTTAACCTCTAGTGGCTCTATACTTCGGGATCCTATGAGGTCACACATAGGGTCTTTATCAGACTAAGTAAAGAACATATAGACTTTTACGTTATGAAGTAGTCACGGACTTTGTCTTATCAATGTGCATATGTAATACCACATATATATTATACTAGTGAGATACATAAATTAAACAAAAGCATTGATGAATAACAACGATGCCTTTATTATTATTATTAATACTAAACTATTTGTACATTATAACTAATTAAGACATATCGCACTAATTGCCTTTAGGGCATACATCATCTCTAACCTTGTCAACCAACGAGTTCTACCTCAATGGAGGTTTTGATTGGTGAAGATCCTTGTGGATTAATCGTAGAGGCTATCCTAGTTTAGAGGCTAGTACCAACTGAGTTCTACCGAATTGCTCTAAGGGATCGCCGCATCCAAAAGAGAGATAAGCATGCATCAACTAGTAATGCTCTTAACTTAGATGCTAGGTTTCTTTTATAATTTTTATAAACCTAACAGCATCTATAGAACATTTCAACTTAGATTTTATCAATCATAGCATGCTTAGGAGATCCTTTAGGGTTAATTTTAAGTTTTCAAATTCCTCCTTCAACATTGCATGTTCAAATACTGTATTGATTAACCAGCATTTTCCTCATCCCACGTTGCTAAAAAGGGGAGATTTCGGCTCCCCTTCTCCCTATATATAGCCTCCTCCTTCTCCATAGTTTCTCACTTCAACTTAGCCTTCCTACTAAGTTTTGACATGTTTTCTTCGTGAGCTTTTTTCGAGATCCTTCACAAGTTTCTCCATCTTCACAAGAATTCTTTTGAAGGCTCATTCATATATTTTGAAGAGAGCCTTCTAAGTTATATTTTCAGGTTGGTCTTCGAGTGGTCTAGCAATTGCTGTCTACCAACGAGTTCTTCCTCAATGGAAGGTTTTGTCAGTCAGGATCCATGTGGATCAATCATAGAGTTTTTTCTATTTTTGAGGTTAGTGCTAATGTAGTGTTGTCCATTTGCTCTAAGGGAACGTTGCACCAAAGGGAATGCACTCATCAACTAGTAATGCTCTCAACTTAGATTCTAGGTTTCTTTTATTAAGTTTTATAAACCTATGAGAATCTATGGAACGTTTCAACTTAGAATATATCAATCATGGCATGCTTGGGAGTTCCTTTAGGGTTATTTTAAGTTTTGAAATCCCACCTTGTAAGAATACATATTAAATTACTGTCTAAATTAACCAATAATTCCATTTTCTGTAATCGTAGATATGTATGGTCCATTTACTATTGCAAATCAAGCATACATATCTTGAGATTAGATGAAATTTTTCATTCTATTCTTCTAGAATGTATAGTTTTGTCCAAAGAATAGAGGAGGTCTAGACATAGATAATCTTTCTGGGAGAATCTGCATGGTCTAGTTGTCGGGAAGATGCTTCATGCAGTTATCACCCATAATGATTGTTACTCAAGATTGATTAAATCCTTTAGAATGATTTTAGTTTTGATAACAATTTTTGGACCTAGAGGGGGTAATAAATAGGTAAGAGGGGGGTGAATGACTCTTTTTTCGAGTTCTTGAGACAACTTAGAGGTGATGTAGAATATTTCCTCTATAACTTCTTTTTGAGTGAACAACTAGCTTGTAGTTTTTACAAGAAGATCCTGAATGAACTAAATTGATATTACAGATTTTGATTTTAATCTATTTAACTAGTCTAAATATGAATGCAATGATAGATAATATGAAAGGGAAGAAAATTTGCAAACTCATATTTTTGTACTAGTTCAGCCTCTACCGAATCCAGTCTTTTGAGATTTTGTCCAAGTATTAACTCATTATTGATTCTTCTTTGGATGAAGAAACAAACCACTACAGTACTAGTTGACGTATTGTCCAAGAATCATAATAGTTTAAGCTTTTCCAATACACAAGTACAATCCTTACTAATTCTATACTTAGAGCTTTCCCCATACACAGAGTACTTTTCTCGTCTAGTATATAAGCTCCATGACACTAACTTTACACTTATACTCGTGATTACAATATAGTTGAGAATGAAAAGAGAGCTTCTAAAATATGTTTCAGTGAAAACTCAAATACAAATCAATTAGATTTTGTGTTTGCTTGATGATCCAAAAGCGAAGTTTTGCAGAGTTTTTATAACAGCTTGATAGCTTTTGTTAATAGTACTTCACCGAGTTTTAATGCTGGGATAAATTTTCCTTTTATAGGTGTCAAGGAGATTTCCGTTGAGCTTAGACTATAATAAGATCTTTGGTCATTGTCTCTTGAATTTAGTCGTTTATGTTTACATTTAGACAGTACTTTTCTAAGGAGAATTAGTGCGAGCTCTGCACAGGAAGAACGAGAGAGAAATTCTTGGTCCCCACAATTTATGGTTGTCTACTATGGGGGAAAAGGGGTGATTTTGTTCCTAGGACTGCAACATTATTTCATCCTTTTCTCAAGAGGAGACTTTGGCTCGCGGTGACATTTAATGCAGTGTCTGATGATATTAGCTCCCGTGAGTAATGAGTATATTCTTGATTGTCCTTGAATATCTTTTGATAGGAACATTAACTGAGGTGGGGATTCTTCTAATAACAGTAAGTTCTTCTGAAAATTAACTTTTGCTGGGATTCTTTAACTTGTCTTCTGAAGTTTCGGACCTACTGAATGTTTTGACACTAAGAAATCTCCTTAACTTAGTAGCAACAAAACCTTATTTCTGATATATGAATCCAATAAGAAGTTATTATTTATAACGTAAAAGCTCGCAGAATCCTTCAACATCGATTTATCCTTGAAGACTTGTTTAACCTTCACATAATCAATTGTAGATTCAGAAGTCTCCACATACTCAACATCATCTTCAATCAAATCTTGATCAACAAAGTAATAAATCCCACCCATCGCAATATAAGTGATATTCTCAATGTAAAGATCAAGTTTATCATACGAAACTTGTAAAACATTCATACTCGAAGGACCAAAATTTATTTCTTTCAGATATTTACTTTCACCAACTCTATCATGGTAAACTCATGTTCTGGTTTTACTTCAGACAGTAAAAAAAAGAAAAGATGTAAAAAGTCCTTTCACCTTTCATAGGAATAAAATTTAAGTTTTCAAAATTTGAAGAATAATAAAACCTCATGAGTATAGGTACATGATAAGAATCTGGTAGGAAACAAAGTAACAAAAACAGGTACATAACTATGCAAAATCAAATATAAAACCAATAAAATATACTTGACAAACATAAAATAAGTGTGATAAAAAACTGAGAATGCATTATAACTTATTTAGAAACAAATTTGTAAAGAGCATATAAGATTTTAATCAAATAATATAAGTGATTAATAAAATAACACAATCTAGTAAGAAACTACTAGAATGACTGCTATTAAATTAAAATACGGACAACATTAAATTTCATGATCTTGTTGTACTTCAGAAATTAAAAAAAAACGAAAAAGATGTAAAATACCAGTTCATGAGAAAATTAAAAATCATAAAAACAAAAATGTAAATAATCTAGTAGCTACAAGAAACTAGTAAGAAAACATAAAAACAAAAAATTGGTACTTGATTAATGAAAAATCAACTATAAAACCAATAAAAGATGACTAAAAAATATTAATAAGTGTAAAACAAACATATAATACATTAAAACTTATCTAAAAACAAATTTTTAAATAATCTATAATATTTTGGAGAAAAAAACCAAGCGTAAAACGAGATTGATACAAAGATAGAAACTAGTAACTAACGGATAACAAAAAAATCACTAATCTGTTATAATACTAATACAATCATGTAAAACTACATTAATACAAAGAAAACATTAAAAAAATAAACCTAATATATAAAGATAGGATTAAAATAGAAACAATTATACACTCCTACCAAGTGCCTATCATATTCAATCCATATGCAAAGAAATAAGGTCGGAGATTTAAAAATGACAAAAAAAAAAAGAAGAAAATTGCAGGCAACAACTAGTTTCCCACCATATTCTAATAGATGCAGAATTCAAAAAAATAAGGAAAAGTACGGATTACCTTCAACAATGGTGGGAACAACAAAAAATTTATTGATAAACAAAGGATAATCAATCATATGCATACTTGTAGCTTTACATGAAACGGAAAACTGAAAAAAAAAATATGTCACTGATGATTTTCATAGCGTGATCTGAAGTAGAAACTTGAAATTCAATTTTCAAATCTTCAAACGAAATCATCTATCCTTAAGCCTTCAATTAGAAGTTTTTGAAATCATCAAAACTTGATGAATTTGAAATCGAAACACCAGCAACTTTATAATAGATGAATTTAAAATTATTAGTCCAAGATCCATAGCAATGCAACAAAACAGGTTGACAATCCATTCTAGAAAGATTCAAAATGGAAATAAAAGAAAAAACAGTACGTAACCTAATCAGAATTTCAATTTGAATTAAAAAACCTTGATAAAAAGCTGGAAAATCTGGAATCATATAGAGAATTTGATAGTTTTAGAGAGTGGAAACTGGAAAATAACTGAAGAACAATAAGATCTAGAAGAGGATCGAAGAGAAACAACACAAGCAAGAGAGAATTTGATGGAGAGAAATGCACAATGAAGAAAAGACAGAGTATATATAGAGATTCTAAGACAAAAATTTGGTTAAACAATGCAAAAGATTAATATGTGGGTATTTGTGTAAATAAGTTTCACAAACCCTAAATTTTTACAATTTTTGTTTTAAATATCGAAAGTAAAAAACAAATAGAATGAACATTTAAAATAAAATAAGTCTAGTGTTCCAAATCCATTAAAACAAAAAAAATTAAGGATTTCTAAATTATTTTGGTCAATGTTTACTCAATTATATATCAATCCATTTTTAAGCTTTAATATTACAAACTACTCCACAACCACATTCTTATTTAGGCCTCGTTTGTTTGTAGAAAAATATTGTGTAAGAGAAACTGTTGTGCAAGGAAAAATATTGTGCAGGAAAATAAATTATTTTCTTATGTTTGGTTATATCACTGTAAAATATTTTCTAATGTTTGTTTACACTTCTGAAAAATATTTTCCAAGCATAAATTTAAAAAAAATATATACATATACATTCATGCATACATACATACATACATACATACATACATACATACATATATGTATGTATGTATGTATATGTGTGTACACATATACATGTATAAAATCTAAATCTAGGGTTGAAAGTGGGAGAGGGATTCCCCTATTCCGATGGGGATCCGCCCTAACGGGGATGGGCAATCCTTGATAACCCATGGGGTGGGGATGAAGAATATTTTATCCCCGAATCCTTATTTGGGACAGGGATGAGGAATGCATTCTCCACCTTGATATTATTAATGTAAATAGATTAACTTCAATAACCTTAAATACGTTCAATTATACTAAACCTCTTTACGCTCACACTCCCTCACTTCCACCCACTCATTCTCGCTCGCACGCACGCATTATTGAACCATAGATTTTCTAATGCACTGTTTGTTTTCATAAGTTTATTATTCTTTTTATTATTTTTATTTATTTGGCATAAGTACTACTAAAACAGAAACTTAGCTATATATTTTTTTTCAAACTACTGATATGAATTTAATTTTATTTACGAAACTTTGAATATTTTTACATTTATTAATTTCGATTGGGAAAGGGGAATCCCCGATTAGGTAGCGGGAAACAAAGATTCATTGATACCTTGGAGAACATTTTTTTTTTCCCGGAACCAATTTATAGGGACATAGAATGCATTCTTCACCCTATAAACTGCACTTTCAGCTATGTCTTCAATTATTCTCTCATTTATTGTACTATCTTCTTTTTCCTTCACTGAGTTTTCTGCTATGTTTCTTTATTTTAACTCTTATATATAATTAATGGAAGAAAAGCTATAAGAAAAAAACATTGGTAGAATATTTTTTGAAATTACCGATTTGAAATTGTTTATTATTATTGCATATGTCCCTACATACCATAATAGTGAAAATGGGGGAACTCATGGTAAAAGGAACTTGTTTAGAGTAATTGACAAGCTAATAAATTGGGAAAATATCAATGAAAACCTTGCCTTTTATTTCAGTTTCAATTATGTTCTTGTCTGATTTCCTAACACTGATAGTCAATATTTATTGCTCTTTTGAGGGGGATAGCATAAGGTTTTATGAAGATCTTCCAAGGAACCTTAGGCTTCTGATGGTTGAAGCAGGTCCTCCGTAGGGTTTTGTTTATAATAAATCGCAAGCAAGTCCTCTTATATATATGAATATCAGGATATGTGTTCTTTTTTTGTTGAATTATATGTTTTCTTTATTTATTTTTATTATTTTTTATTACTGAAAGCAAGTGGTTGAAACCCTAGCCGTCCCTAAGTTTTCTTTGTAACGCCGTCTCCGATCATCAATCTTTGCTCCAATCATGGCTAGTGGTGGAAAATGATGGATCGGAATATAGGTCAGAATTATGGGAAATGGTGATTGAAAATTGAGTGTAATTTAATATTTTCGGAAATTTCTTAAATTTTAATTGTTGATTCGAGTGTGGGCAGTAAAACCATGAATTCAAAAGTACTAAATTAGGTTTGGTTTTCATTAAGTGTATAACTGACGCGGACGTCGTTTAGTAAAAATTGCCGGTACTTGACAACAATTATTGAACTAACCACAATGAGCGGGATGAAAAACAATTATGAATCAATCTACATAACCGATAGAGCTTGGGTAAACAGTGAACCGAGAGTTGTGTTATCTGGGAAAGCTGACATCTCATCAGGTGATGCTCTGGTGGCTGATTTTATCTTCCATGGCGCTTGGAATGCTCTAAAAATCCAGGAATTTTTTAACTAGGACGAGGCCAATCTAATATGCCGTACCCATCTGCCTGATGTCTCTAGAAGTGATTCGGCCCGTTTGAACCAGGTGGAGGTTATTCTGTTAAGTCGGCTTACCGTCAGCTTGTAGTTCTCCCGGGCGTGAGTAATCCAGTCACACCAGCCCCTCGAAGATTCGAGTTTTCATGTGGCACCTATTGAATCATATTATCCCTTCTCAGAATAATTCGTTTAATCGTTATTGTGTTGATGATGCTTTCGTGCCAATCCTGATTTTTATGAGTGGAAGATAATGCTCACATTTTTTTCCATTATTCCTTTTCCCGTGATGTGTGGTTTTTGTTTGACAATGCTTTCTCTGCTCTGAGTTCTTTTGTTGTTCATGAGTTTCTTAAGGGCTTACTTCGTCGGACCTCCATGACTTATGCTCAACGTGTTTGTTGTCTCTTATGATCTCTTTAGACTGCTAGGAATAAACGTATTTTTCAGCTTGTGCATACCCAAGCCGAAGCTACTGTCCGATTTGTTGCTACTTTGGCTGCCTCCATGGGCTCTGCTTCTGCCGTTCATGCTGCCGATCACTTTGGACCTGGATGGCAGGATTTCTGCGCAATAGCAGCCAGCTATGGTTTGGGATGCCCCTCATATACCATATCTTAAATGCAATGTGGATTCGGCTATCTTTAATAATGGAACTTCAACCTGTTTCGGTGCTCTGATCCGGAACTGTGGTGGTTGTTTTGTGGGTGCAAAAAGGGGCTCTCTCCCTTCCCATGTTTCCTTTCTTGAGGCGGAAGCTCTTTCGGTGAGAGAGACATTGACTTGGATTAAGCAACTTGGCTATTCCCACTTGATCATTGAAACAGATAATCATGTTTTGTTTAATTTTTTTGACCAAGTCCGAGGATGATTTCTCTTATTTTCTTTCCATTGTTCAAGATTGTAAGAATCTTTCTAGACATTTTGTTTCTTGCTTATTTCTTGGAATAGGCAGGATTCGAATATTGATACTCATTTGTTAGCTAGAGCTGTTTTTCTTGATGAGGTAATGGGATTCGGGTTAACTCCCTACCCGTTTGTGTTGTCCATCTCTTTTGAGATTAATATAATCTTTCAAAAAAAAAAAAAACTATTATTAACTTTCTTCATTCTCGGTTCCATCCATTTCTTCTTCTTCTTTTTCATCAACTTCCGTTTTTCCTTTTTTGCAAATTGAATATGACAGATGGAAATTCGACGTCAAGTTCATGCACGATTTTCCATGCTTGGCTTGATTCAATGAGAGATTCTTCTCCTACAAGAACCAAGCCAGACAACAATAACAACAACAGTACTTCTTGACATGTAAATGTTTGAGTCAGATTATGTGTGCTTTTACTTGTGCTTTGAAATTAATCAATTGATCGGTCAAAACACAAGTTTCATAGGTACAGATTATGGTACAAGTTTTTCATTATTATTTTGTTATTTTACATTGCATCATATCAATGTAGATGCAGTATCATCATCCGATGTTTTTCTTCAAAATTGAGTTTCGAAATGTAGCTCTACATTATTTGTATTGGAATTTATGTAAATGATGATAGACTCATAGCGTGGATAGACTTCTACTTCCAAAAATAAGACCCAAAATTTAACGAAAAATCGGTTACTTGTAGATATTCAAAGCCAGTTATAGCACCAGTCATTGGTTGAAGAAGTGAACAAAAGATGGTTGTTCAAAACCATTAAAGGACCTCAAATTGTTTCGGATTTTATACAGATTGTAATTAACATAATAAACAAGGGGAATATAAAATATGTACTTTTTAGTCTGGTGGTAAGCGCACAAGCACATGTGGTCACCAAGTCTCCAACGCGTGTTAACCACGGGGGCCTTTATTGGGTTTCTAGCATTTTTTCTAAAATTTTTCTCATTATTCTTTTTTTTTTCTTATCTTTTCTCGTCTTCTTACCTTTTTTTCTCATTTTTCTATTTACATTTTATTTATATTATCTTATTAGTATAAATCATTTTTAGTAGTTTGTCTAATTATTTTATATATATCTAATTGGGTTTCTTAACACATAAGCATATATAGACAATTTCGTTGAAAAATACCTCTCCAATAACTTCTTTTTGGTCCTAAAAAGGATTAAAAAAAGCAAAGATGGGTGAATGCAGTTATTGGTTACTTTTTAAATTTGTAAAACTATTTTACCAAGTTAAGCTTTTATATGCGTGATGAGTACTTCGTGCTGAGCTGGGTCTAAAAATAAAAAATTGCTCAGCTTTGCTGGCACAGTTTATCTTCAATCGCTTGCTGAGTACTTGACTCAGCTCGGGTTCATTTTTCAAGCAAACTGAATAACAAAGATAGAATGATGAATGAGATGAACGCGATAAAGGTAAACGAATAAGGTTAGAACTTCAACACCTGAGATTTTATCCTGGTTCGGTCCCTAGCCTACCTCCAGTCCCCGAATTCCTTTCTGAGCTTTAATCCACTAGTGATTTCGTTACTTCCTTAGGAGGAGAAGCCTTTACAGTGGGTAGACACAATAACAGAAAGTACCTTTCTTTCTAACTACAACTCAATCCACAGTTTGAGTACCCTTCCCAAGATGTCACTCAGATTTCTTAAAGAAATTGCAAACAGAGGAATTCAACTTATAGAATGTTAAATCCTTTACAATGTTAAATCTTAAGTGCTATTCTCTCTCTATTACAAACAGATTTAAACAATGAAAGTTTGCTGATTGCTTGATTTGGAATTTCTTGAAGCTGGGAGTATACACTAGTGCAGAAATGGCTTTTGGGGACAGTTTTTTTTTGCTTTTCCGGACGGTTTTGAACCGTCCGCACAAGCTGCGACGCGATTGATAAGCATTAATGAGGACGGTTTCAAACCGTCCGGAATAAGGAGCATTACGGACGGTTCTTTTAAAGGAACCGTCCGGAATGCTATTTCAAAA
>CATIWQ010303662.1:0-11867 GCA_949673415.1 Euphorbia schlechtendalii
CTTATTATCATTATAATTTTACACACTAAACACTATATTTTAAGTCATTTTTATACTTCATATAAAAGATTTCACATGGTATGTAGTTGTTTTTTATGCAAATGCAGATACTAGGTAAATCTTGGGAGTAAATTGATCTAAAGGGGAATTCTATGAAAAAAGAGTGAAAAAGGTGCATGGAACTCAAAGATTTGGTTTAAGATCGAAGCTATCAAAGATCGGTGAAGTTGCAAGAAGAATTCTGAAGAAAATGAATTTTACGGTCACGACAATTGTTTGCGGTCACAACTTATTCTTCTTCAGAAAAGAAGTCTACCAATCAAAGATTCGCGGTCGCATCAAGTATATAGCGATCGTGACTTGGACGGTTTTCTCGTTTTATCTTCTTAACTACCAATCGCCAGATAAGCATGATCATCCGCCATCAACTACCAACAAAAAGATACTTATCAAAAGTCAACCAATCATGAAAAGGTTCCTATCCATTGTGGATTAAATCAAAGCTTCTCAACCAATCACAATGAAGAGATGCAATCTTTCACCAATGGACACAACCCTTCATTTGGATAGACACAACCCTTTGAACTCTATAAATAGGGCTCCAAACCTTACAAATTTCATGCACCACCAGAGAGGAGAACATTAGAGTGCAACTATAGAGAAATATAGTGTGTGTATAGATAGAGAGTTTGCTACATTCGTAAGTGTTAGCGAGAAAATGTCTAAGTGATTCAAATCCTTGTTTCTATCACTAGATTTCAATATATTCTCGAGCGATTGTTGTATAAGTGTATTATCAAATCACTTATCAATAAAAGTTTTCGTTCTTCAATATTCGTTTGTTCGATATTCGCAAAGAATAGCATCCTAGTGGAGGTTCTGTACGGGCCGAGACCGAATTAGAAGCAAACGTAGGAATTGTAAATATGATGTACTAAGCATAGTATTGACGTTGTCTAGGTTTATATAATTTTCTTAATTAGTTTGCGGTAGGTTTAGAAAAGTCATTTCATGTATTGCTCTACGGTGAATAATTGAACATATGGGTATTTAGAACCGAGTCTATTAGATTAGTTTAGTGAATCGTAACATCATTGAATGCTTTCTCTGTTATCCTTATTTCGTAGGGAAAATCTATTTATTTAGGTTCTCTAATCTTTCATACCTATATTTACTCATTTTTCATTCTAATCCTTCTTTCCCAACCTTTACTTTAATATATTTTATTTTCTTTATTTTATCTTCCTTTTCGATCTTTAGAATTAGTACTTCCCTGTGGGATCGATATCTTTTAAAACTACATCGCAACTGTATACTTGCAGTTATCATCTTTTTTCTATTCGATAAGAGGTACTGACAACACATATGTTTTTCATGAACAAGTTTTTGGCACCATAGATATATAGCCGAATCTTGTGAATAAACTGTTAAACTTATCAATAGAAAAGTGGCGAACAAGTTTTTGGCACCATTGCCTGGGAAGGCAAGTGCGTTCTAGAAATCGAATTGTCCGGGGAAGGTAAGCACTTTCTAAAAATCAATTACATTTATTTATTTTCTTTTCTTTTACCATACAATTTTCTAAATTTCATTCTAGATTTGAAAAGATTATGAAATAATCATCTTGGAGGTGATACATCATAATATTTCATTTTAATTCTTGACAAATAGAGGATTTTCTTCTATTTTCCTTTTCGTGTTCGTGACTATCAATCGTGCTTGTGAATTTCCCTACAAAACTTTCTGTTTCTCAAAATTCTGTTAGTCATGATCACAAATTGTGATCATGATCACGACCTGAGTGATAACTGTAGCAATTCGAGCAGTTATTCGACAGTTATTCCACTAAACTCTATATATTGATGCACGGTTGTTCATCAATCACCCACTTCTGCAATCCGAGTTCTTTTTTCCAACCTAAAATCTATTCCAAAAACCCAGATCCTTTCATTCCTTATAAATTTTCTTTCTTACAAAATGGTTTATCTGACGAGATCCGGTATTTTTCAAACCAAGAATATTCAGGAATGGTACGAAGCGCCATTCCCTATTTATTCAGAGGAAGAAGGAGATCATTATGAAATGATCAGAGTTGCTGAATTTAAGAGTTCCTATACGATTCATAGGAATAGTCTTATTCATTTGGGTATATTTAACAGAATTATGTATTATTTGAGAATACTTAATTTTGTTATTTACTCCAACTTAACTCTCTGAAACAATGTGAGCAGTTGCATGGAAATGCTGGTCACAATGGCATGGAGAAATGATAGACAAAACCATTTGATCTATCACCACCAAGGGAAAGAATATAAGCATACGAGGAAGGCTTTGGAAAAATGTTTGGGATTTCCAAGGGATTGTTACTACAAAATGCTTCTCGGTTGGAATCCTGCACCAACATGGAATCGCCTTACTGGCCAAACTAATTACGAACAAGAATCTCCTTACAGCTGGTGGATTCGTGATGCTTGTTTGTTGGCACTACACTTTTACTTAAGTGGAGTGTTGTTTGGCAAATCCAACATTGATATTATCACACCTGAAGAATTTTTTTATCTTGGAAGCAATTTTGGAAGGCACACCTGTCGATGTCTGTAGGATTATGATGGAGACACTCATGTTTATAGCGTAAAATCCCGAAATGATCGAGTATGGGTGCCGGACAATGGCAAATCTGTTGGGACAAGTAGGAAGATTACCCTATTTTACAGAAATTTTCACTAGTAAAGACGTAATTCCGGAGTTAACAATGGAAGTCTTCTTTGAGAAAAATTTCTTAATAAGGTGCATTAGAGAAGATAGGTTAACTTATAATTGGAGATCTTGGGAATAAAGGGTGGAAGCAAACCGAGAAAGAGAAAGGGAAAATGTATGGCAAGAGGAAAATAGAAATTGCAACCTCCACAGAAGGTTAAATAAACTTATAGAAGGGCAGACTTCAATCCGTAGAAAAATCAAAGACATTTGTGTTTTACTGGTTGATGTCGAGCAAGATTTAAGAGAATCTTACTACGAGATTAATCGAATGATAGGATCATTTCCCCCATGAATATCTTTCCTAACTTTTCGATTTAGAAAATTTGTATTGGTAGATTTCAATTTGTTTTTGTTTCGTATTATTCATGTTTGTTTGTTTAATTATTTTCTTTTGTTATGTTTGCTTGTAAATATTTGCTATTATAAATGAAAATAAATTTGAACAACAAGATGTTGTTGTTCAATTGCTATCATCACCATGATTACTCAAGGTGTAATAGTAAATATTTATTATTTATATTTAACAAAGTTTGTTTGTGTTTGTGTTTCTAAGTTTTTATAGGTGAAAGTCTAAAAATTGAAGAAATTTGAAGATAAAAAAAGATCGTGACCGCGACTCAATTCGCGCTCGTGAACACTGGATATCAAAGCATTCTATTTCTTTCGTGAAGAAATCACGATCTGACTAGCCTTCGCAATCGCGACACGGATAAAATATAACCGTTATAGATCACGAACTAACACGCTATAGATGTCCATAACTGCCATTAACGGCTAGTTTTGAGCCTAAACGGTTATAATCCCATTATGACCAATTAGAGACCCCTTACAACTCTATAAATAGGTCTAAGTTGAACCCTAGCCACCACACCTTCTAAAAAGCCTTCAAAATTTTTGATTTTCTCATCTTCTACATTCAAACATCTAAACTTTTTCAAACCTTTTACTTCCAACCAATATGACTCGTGTGAAGAGAGTAGCACACAAAAGAGGAGTTCAATCAATTCAAGAAGAATTTGATTGTCCTTTCCCATTAAGGACAAGAGAAAAGGGTAAGAGATTTCAAAAGCTAAGCAAATTGGATATCACCGGGATGATGTTCCTCATTTTAGTCTTCTTGTAAACTCTTAATCTCCATGAAGAAATGGAAGTCTACCTTTCAGCTCTTGGTCTTACAAAATTTGTGGATTTGCGCTTTCCTCAAAATCAATATTGGATTCTCGAGTGTTTGGTAACATTCGATTTCGAAGATTCAAGGAAGAGGGCAATACAATTTCAAAATCAAGGATAAAAATACATCGTTACAAGAGAGATGATGGGTGATTGGTTCGGTTTTGAGATTGCTACTTCATCAAGCATGACGAATTCATTTCAACCTAATCAAGTTTGGGTAAATTTATTGGGTAAGAAATGTTCGATCCTAAAAATTCTCCTAAAAACTCATTATGGATGAATGCATTCTTCTTGTCCACAAATACCTATCCACTTCCGTATTTTGTCGAGTAGAGAATACAAATGTCCAAAAGAAAGACTTATTTGTTCTTTCTTGTACTATGATGAAACAAAAAGTAGAATTCATGGATATTATATGGGATATGATAAAGAAAAACTCAACAAGCATGAGAAGCAAGATTGGAGCGGCCAAGATTATCACCACTATAATCTTGGGTGCTAGAGGAGAACTCCCCTATGTTCAACAACCGGGTGAGTATTTTCGATACATGGATGAGACATATTTGAAGAACACTGGACTACTCCAAGAACATGAAGGTGTTTATTCTTTTTATTCCTACTCCAACCATACCAAGAAACTCAATTTGACTCAAGAAGATTCTTTCATCGGACCATCAAATCCATCCGTTAGCCATCGCAAAGGAAAAGCCCCAATGACCGAAATAGAAGAAGATGATGAAGAAGATGAAGAAGCTCTGGAAG
Source organism: Euphorbia schlechtendalii (assembly GCA_949673415.1). NCBI lineage: Eukaryota > Viridiplantae > Streptophyta > Magnoliopsida > Malpighiales > Euphorbiaceae > Euphorbia > Euphorbia schlechtendalii. The sequence goes on from CATIWQ010303662.1 coordinate 4,696, forward strand.
ATTGGAAGGTGAGCATGGAACTTAAATTGGATAATTGCCAAGCGGAACTTGGAGTTATGAAGAAAGACATGAAGATTCTAAAGAAAAGTAATAAATCGATGTTTCGAAAATTACTTTCATTCTTTAGAAAACGAAACTGTCAATTCACTCCTAGTCCACCGGATTCTCCTTCACAATAGATCAGGTTTATTCTTTACTTTATCTTTTTCAATTCTATTTTTAGACTAGCATAGTTTTGATTTTTTATAATGTCTCACAATGAGGACATTGCATTCTTTAGTGTGGGGGGCATTTGTAAAAATCCCGTAAAATCCAAAAAATTGAATAAAAATGAAAAATCGAAGAATTTGAAAATTTTTTGTTGATTTTCGTGACATTTATACATTATCTATTCTTATACTTTACTAACATTGGTCTAAGGTTATTTGTGAGTGTTAGGTATTTACAAGTTTGATGTTAGTGCAAAATTTGAGCACGCGTTCAATTTGAGCGTTATTAGCACAACATTTATCAATTTACCAAGGATGAGTGTAGAGTAACAGAGCAACATTCCAAGTAAGTTTCGATTTATATTTCGATGTAACATGAATTAGTATAAGTTATATAGTTTTAGTTCAATGCTTCCGATAAGTTTAAGTGGAGTAATATCTAATGGTATTCTTACTATGAGTTTTATATGCAATTCTCGAATAAGTCCTATGAGTATTAAGTATGTTTAAAGTGTTAGGAAACTATAGCCATAATACTTTGAAATTGATCAATAAAGGAAGAGGGTATTAAAGAAAAAATCAAAAGAAAGAGAGGATAACCAATGAGTTATGTAAAAGGTGAGGAATGTTACGAAAGTAGAAACTGTAGAATTCAGTATTTGAGAATGACTCCAATACCTCTAGGGTTGGAGGTTAAATGTATATTTATACTAATATGGATTTACAATATTACAAAGAGATCCTTAAGTATTTACTTAATTACATAAATAACACATATATACTAACATGCCCCCTCAAGTTGAGCGGGGTTACAAACCACTGCCAACTTGTCCCTGAGATTCCGAAAACGTGTTCTCGCCAAAGGTTTGGTAAGAACATCTACAATTTGATCTTCTGTAGAGATATATCGTATAACTAGTGACTTTGAAGCAACTCGTTCACGAACAAAGTGAAAATCAAGTTCAAGATGCTTTGTTCTATTGTGGAAGATAGGATTAACCGTAAGATACGTCACGCTCAGATTATCACACCAAATTGTCAGTGGTGAACAAAGTGGAAATCCAATTTCAGTTAGCATCATTCCTAGCCAACTTAATTTTGACATCATTGTTACAAGTTCCCTATATTCTACTTCCGTGGAAGAGCGTGAGACCGTTCGTTGTTTTCTAGATGCCCAAGAGATGACATTGGTACCATGAAATATCGCAAAACCTGTAGTAGAACTTCTGTCATTGGGATCGCCAGCCCAATCTGAATCCGAGATCCCTTGAAGGTGTACATGTGCTTGAGGGGTATATTTCAAGCTAAAAGAAATTGTGGACCGAAGATATCGTAGAATTCGTTTTAGTGCAGTCCAATGGTGAATCATAGGACTATGCATAAGTTGGGCCACTTTATGAACCGAAAAGGCTAAATCAGGTCTGATGATTGTCAAGTATTGTAATCCGCCAACTAGACTACGATACAAGCTGGCATCTTTAAATTCACTTCCCACTTTAGTTAGTGAATCGGAACTACTAGCAGGGGTAGTTACTCCTTTGCAATCCAACATATCAGCCTTTTGTAATAAATCACAGATGTATTTGTGTTGATTAAGGAGTAGTGTACCTGAGTCCCAATGAAATTCCACTCCAAGAAAGTAGTGGGCAGCGCCAAAATTTTTAATTGCAAACTGTGACTGAAGAAATCGAATCACCTCTACTTTATCCGTAGCATTGTTACTGAGTAGCAAAATGTCATCCACATAAATGATGAAGAAAAGTGTGATATTCTCGCATCTCATGAAGTATAAAGATACATCTACTTTCAAAGCTTGAAAACCATATCCAACTAGCACATTTGTAAGACGGCGGTGCCACATCCGAGGTGATTGCTTTAGACCATAAAGCGATTTGTGCAGTCGACATACATGTGATGGGAGAGACTTATCGACAAAGCCCTGTGGTTGTACCATATAGACCGGCTCGTCCAAATCTCCATGAAGAAAAGCATTGGAGACGTCAAGATGTGTGATTAACCAACGAAAAGAGATAGCCAAGGACATTAGAAGCCGAATGGTAGTAGGCTTAACAACTGGGCTGAAAGTGTCATGAAAATTGAGTCCAGGACGTTGGTGAAACCCCTTAGCAACCAGACGAGCCTTGTGACGCTCAATAGAACCGTCAGGATGCAGCTTAGTCTTGAAGACCCACTTACAGCCAATAACATTAGCCTTCTCAGGCAAAGAAACCAGTTGCCAAGTTCCATTTGAAATAAGAGCATTAAACTCTTCCATCATTGCTTTCTTCCTACAGTCATGCTTGGAAGCCTACGTGAAACAAGAGGGTTCTCATGGCACAACTTGAGCCGCAAAGGACTTAGGCCTCTTGATAGGTAATTTACCCGTAGTTTGGAGAGTTACCATTGTTTTTGGTGGTGGGGAAGGCTTCGGTATTCGGCTGGTTGTAGTGGTTTGTTTAGTTGGTTGTTTTGACATGGTACTAGTTGGTGTGGTGGTTCGTTTAGTTGGTTGTTTTGACATGGTAGGAGGTGGTAGTGATGTCGAAATGGTAGGTAGATGGTGCGGCTGTATGTGCATGGTAAGCAAGGTAATGGTTGGTGGACATGTAGGCAAAGCAACACTATCATTAAGCTTCGAATACGGAAACACCTGCTCATCGAAAATGACATGACGTGAGATAAAAAAATTTTGAGACATAGGATCAAAGCATCTATAACCTTTATGTACTTTGCTATACCCCAAGAAGACACGTTTACGAAAGCGATAATTAAGTTTATGAGCTGAATATGGACGTAACCAAGGATAACACAAACAACCAAACACTCGTAGTAAAGAGTAATCAGGCTCAACATAAAATAACTTAACATATGGTGACATGTCACAAAGAGTGGATAATGGCATGCGATTAATGAGATACACAGCTGTGTCAAAGGCATTGGTCCAAAATTCCATAGGTAAATTTGCTCGATGCAACAATGATAAACCAGTTTCTACTACGTGTCTGTGTTTACGTTCCGCTGCCCCATTTTGTTCTGGGCTATGCGGACATGACATACGGTGTTGTATACCATTCTTACTCAAGTAATTTTTCAGAGCAACAAATTCACCCCCCCATTAGATTGAAACACCTTAATTGGACGACCAAAGTACTTTTCTACTACGGAGCAAAATTAATGAACATGGTTGACACTTCTGATTTATAATGCATAAAGTAAATCTAACAATATTTACTAAATGAGTCATAAAACAAGACATAGTAAGAAAAACCATCATGTGAATCAATCGGGGAAGGACCCCAAACATCGGAACAAATCAAATTAAGTGGTCCAGATGCAATAGAATTCGATAAAGAAAAAAGGCAGTTTATAACTTTTACTAACTGCACAACTAGAACATATGTTATTCAAAGAGCATTTATTAAATGAAAAAATAATATTCTGATGATTCAAAAGATAACGAACAACTGGGATAACTAGGTGACCGAGCCTCTCGTACCAGGTTGATAAGGAAGTAAGATGACAACGGATGGGAGGACGAACACCAGAAGGAAGAGCATAGAGTTCATTCCTATTCGGGCATTGAAGGATCACCTGTTTGGAAATTAGATCCTTCACAACAAAAAATTTGTCAAAAAATTCAACAGATACATCATTCGAATTTGTTAGAGCGCTGATTGAAACTAAATTCGCATTTGATTCTGGAATGTGAAGTACACGAGATAATTTTAATGACTTATTATGAACAGGAATAGAAGTATGACCAACATGTTTAATTTGAAGGGCGAAACCATTACCTAGGTGCACTTCTTTAGGTCCGGAATACTCAGAATGTAAGTTGAGGTGTCCCAAATCTGAGGCTAAATGATGTGTTGCTCCACTGTCCATTATCCAACTAGGTTCGATTATGGCTGTGGTTCTATGATTTGAGCTCGGTCAAGGAGGACGTGGTTGTTTGTTCAAGGCGACGGGCATTATCTAGAGATGTGACCGTAGCCACGGTAATTGTGACATTTAACTACGCCAATATTAATTGGGTCCGATTGCACATTCTATTGAGTTGGTCGTGACTCATGAGAAGAGGCCTATCCATAGTTTGATTGGTTGTGACACTGTCCACGTCGGGACTAATACTGATCTGATGGTTGGCGAGGCTGTCTACGCCCTCTGCCTCATCCCTAACCACCTCCGTGTGGTTGCCTAATGGTGTAATGTGCAGTGGGGGAGTTTAAATCATCAACCAGTAGTTTTTCGTGCTTCATATGTCTCTCTTCTATCATTAAAATGCCCAGCAGGTCATCGAATGAAACCGATCTTATACCATAGATTTGGTAGATGTCACGTAAGGGTCCTCGGAGACCATCGAAAATTGTGTCTACAAGATCTTCTTCAGAAACAATATATTGTAAAGATGCTAAACGATCAGATATTAGTTTAGCTCGCTGCATATACTCTGCTACACTTTCAGAATTTAGTTTGACAAGAGAATTCAATTGTTGTTTGAGTTCCCTTGCCTATGATTTTGAACTCAACGCATAAGCCTGTTCAAGCTTAAGCCAGGCTTGTCGAGCAGTGGTGACTCCTATAACTTGTGGCAATAATGATGGCGAAATTGAATTGAGCAACCAAGACAATACCTGTTGATCTTTACAGAACCAGGACTGATACATTAGATTTGGTTCATCGTTGGCCAGAAATTTTGCCAGTAATGGAGTGCTTCCATCGACATAGCCAAGGTAGCCACAGCCTGCAATCATAGGACGAATTAGTATTTTCCATAGAACAAAATTAGTGGCATCTAGTTTGACCGGCAGTTGGTGTGCGATAGAAGGAACGACAGTGGTTTCAGCAGAGGCAACAACGGTGGACATGTCTGATGAGGTAGATCCTGTTGTAGCCATAATCAGCAGCGAGTTTATCAAAGAGGAAAAAAAAGATTTGTGGATCGATGGTGGCTGCTAGCCTTAGAAGCTCGATACCATGTAGAATTCAGTATTTGAGAATGACTCCAATACCTCTAGGGTTGGAGGTTAAATTTATATTTATATTAATATGGATTTACAATATTACAAAGAGATCCTTAAGTATTTACTTAATTACATAAGCAACACATATATACTAACAGAAACTGCAACCATTCATGGAGTGAAAAAAAAGAAAAGAAAGCATAGCATGAAAAATGGGTGCAAAGTACAAAGTACTTCAAAAACATATGCTTAAAAGAAAAAAAATGAGAGAGTGGTATGGAGCATAAAATGAAACCACTGAAAAAATGGGAGAGTGGTATGGAGCATAAAACGTAACCACTGAGAGTGTTTTAGCATCCTAGGTTACCTAAAAATGCCTTGAGAGAAATTAATCAAAGTGTGCTTTCTATGTCCTTTATACTTTATCCTATGCTTAAGAGAAGGTAATATTCGAGTATGCATATAACGCTTATATGAAGATGCGATTTGGTTCTCTCTCCATTAAGAACAAAGGTATGCAACTAAGTTATATAAATTGCACATTACTAATTTGTGGGAAATTTAAAACTTCTACTTGAAATCTTTTGCAACGTGGAATGTGGTACTCACTGCAATAGTCTTTTGCCAAATGAGGTACGAACTTGTTTATCAATTTATACACTTTTGTTGAATTTACCTTGAGGACAAGGCAAAAGTTAAGTGTGGGGGCATGATAAGTGTATAATTACACTTATTATTATATTAATTTTACACACTAAACACTATAGTATAAGTCATTTTTATACTTCTTATAAAAGATTTCATGTGGTATGTAGTTATTTTTTATGCAAATGTAGATACTAGGTAAATCTTGGGAGTAAAATGATCTAAAGTGGAATTCTATGAAAAAAGAGTAAAAAAGGTGCAAAAAGATGCGTGGAACTTAAAGATTTGGCTTAGGATCGAAGCTATCAAAGATCGGTGAAGTTGCAAGGAGAATTCTGAAGAAAAATACAATTCACGGTCGCGACAATCATTGGCGGTCGTGACTTGTTCTTCTTCTTCAGAACAGAAGTCTTCTAATCAAAGATTCACGGACACGACAAGTATATGGCGGTCACGACTTGGACAGTTTTCTGGTTTTATCTTTTTAACTATCAACAGCCAGATAAGCATGATCAACCGCCATCAACTACCAATAAAAAGACACTTATCAGAAGTCAACCAATCATGAAAAGGTGACTTTCCATTGTGGATTAAATCAAAGCTTCTCAACCAATCACAATGAAGAGATGCAATCTTTCACCAATGGAGACAACTCTTCGTTTAGATAGACGCAACCCTTCGAACTCTATAAATAGGGCTCCAAACCTTACAAATTTCGTGCACCACTAGAGAGGGAACATTAGAGTGCAACTGTAGAGAAATATAGTATGTGTATATATAGAGAGTTCGCTACGTTCATAAGTGTTAGCGAGAAAATGTTTAAGTGATTCGAATCCTTGTTTCGATCACTAGATTTCTCTATATTCTTGTGCGATTATTGTATAAGTGTACTTGCAAATCACTTATCAATAAAAGTTTTCGTTCTTCAATATTGGTTTGTTCGATATTCGCAAAGAATAGCATCCTAGCAGAGGTTCTGTATGGGCCGAGACCGAATTCAAAGTAGACGTAGGAACTGCGGAAATTGACGACTCCCATTAAAGAGTGGATATGATTCGATCAACTTTAGTTTTCACTTACGTACCTCACAACTTTGCTTTGCTTTCTACTTATACTTTCTATTTCAAATTTTAGGTTATGTCTATGTGTCATAATGCGTATTTCGTGTTAAGTCTTTTATGTTAATCAAGTTATATGCGTTGGAGTTAATTTTAAGAGTAATTTCGGGGTTAACAATATCGTGTATAATCACTGGATCTGTGATATAACGCTGTTTAGTGAGCCAACATTTTTGGAATGGTAACTTGCTAAATATGGCTATGTGAGAGCGACCCGTACTAAGCATAGTATTGAC
>CATIWQ010303672.1:0-10006 GCA_949673415.1 Euphorbia schlechtendalii
AGAAGTACTTATAAATAACAAAATGCCTTTGACTATTATTAATAATTCAAAACTGTTTTTACATTATAGCTATTAAAGACATATCACCCTAATTACCTCTAGGGCATACATAATGTCTAACACATCACAACTGGAGAGAAAATTTCAATGTAATCAATACCTTCCTTTTGTTGAAAGCCCTTGACAACCAACCTTGATTTGTAACATTTACTCCCATCATGCTCTTCTTTGATTATGTAAATCTATATGTTGTGGAGAGTCTTCTTGCCTTGTGTTAGTTTAGATAACTACCAATTCTGATTTGGCATGAGTGAGCCCATCTCATCTTTCAAAGCAGACTCTCACTTGATTGAATCATCCACTTGCAATACTTCAGTGTAGCACTTCGGTTTACCATTGCTGGTTAATAACAAGTAATACATAGATGGTGAGAAGCATTGTGTTGGTCCAAAAGTTCTAGTTGAGTGCCTTTGTTTTTTGACATCCTTGGCTCCTCTTGAACTTCTTCAGGAGTATTTTGAACCTCTTTTTCAAAAATGTCCTCAAAATCAATAAATTCTTTACTTTCAACTTCTAGTTTGGAGTTGTTTGATTCTGTTGTCAACCTATCCTTGTGCATCACATTCTCATTGAATATGAACTCTTTGCTTTTGATAATCTTTTGATATTCATAATCCCAAAATCGGTAACCGAATTCATCACCACCATATTCAACAAAGACACATTTGTTGGACTTGGCATCAAGCTTAATTCTTTTAGTAGAATCAATATGTACATAAGAAATACAATGAAACACCTTCAAGTGTGAAAGGTTTATCTCTTTTCTAGTCCAAAGTTCCTCTGGTATTTCTTCATCTAAAGGTATTGAAGGTCCACCGATTAACTAAATAAGCTGTGTTAGTGATAGCTTTAGCCCATAACATCATGGGTAAACAAGCATGTATCATCATGCTTTTAGCACCTTCATTTAGAGTGTTATTCATGCGCTTAGTTATGCCATTCCATTGTGGTATCATTGGAACTGTCTTGTCCATCTTGATACCATCATTAGCATAAAAAATCTTTGAATTTCTTATCTCCGTACTCTACCCCGTTATCTGACCTCAACTGCTTAACTTTTAAGCTAGTTTCATTTTCCACCATGGCCTTCCATTTTTTTAACGTAATAAACACTTCTAATTTCTTCTTCAGAAAATAAACCCACACCTTCATTGTTGAATTGTAAATGAATGTGATATAATATAATGAGCCTTCTAAGGATGTAACTGGAGATGGCCACCAAACATCAATGTGGACCAGCTCTAACTTCTCCTCTTTAGGTGTCTTGCTGGTCTTTGTGAAAGTAACTTTCTTCCATTTCCCAAAGATGCAATCTTTACATTGCTAGTTAATCAAGATAGTAATTGAACATGCAAATTTTGCAAGGCGGAATTTCAAAACTTAAAATTAACCTAAGGATCACCTAAGCATGTCATGATTGATATAATCTAGGTTAAAATGTTTCATAGATGCTATTAGGTTTATAAAGCTTATAAAAGAAACCTAGCATCTAAGTTTAGAGCATTACCAGTTGATGCGTGCTTTCTCTCTTTTGGTGATGGTGGTCCGTTAGAGCAATTCGGTAGAACTTTGTTTGCACGAGCTTCCACATTAGAAGAGCCTCTATGATTTATCAACACGGATCTTCACCGATCAAAACCTCATTGAGGAAAAACCCATTAGTAAACAACAGCTGCTAGACTGCTTGAAGATCAACCCGAAAATAAACTGAGAAGCCTTACTTTAGAAAGAGCCTTCGAAAGAATTCTTCGTTTACTTGGAGAAACTCGTGGAGGATCTCGCACAACAAATGAAAAGAGAGATGTCAAAATCAGAGAAAAAAACTAAGCTGAAGAGAATTGTGTGAGTTAAATAAAGAGGAACTAGAGCCCTATATATAAGGAAAAAGGGAAGTGTTAGGCGGGTTACGCAAGGCAAGCCCATGCTTGCGGCTCGCGCTCTAGTGGCTCGTGAGCTTTTTAGCTCACAGGGCAGCCTTGCAGGCCCCACTTCGAACAATCCATGTTTGTTTGGTGCCCACTCGCAACGAGAAAAAATCCCTTACTCCGCTCTGTGTAATTTTTCCCTATTTCCTCTTTATTTTCTTTAATTATTAATTTGGTCCAACCAATTAATAATTCTTCTAACGAATTCGATAACTTATATTTTCAGCATATACCCAGTCTACAGGTTCTTTACTTAGTCCGTTAAAGACCCAAAGTGTGTGACCTCATAGGATCCCAAAGTATTGAGCCGCTAGAGGTTAACGTAAACTTAGCTTCCCATCCGAGAACCATTATGCTCAGTGTTCCAGACCGATACGGAACCCGATAGCTCTAAACAATCAAATGGGCTTTCTAGCAAAGGTGTATGATCCCCCGATACTTGGAACGTCACGTGCTTTTGACTTGATCCGGTTCTGTAGCAGTAACTAATACAATATACTCCTTCCATCAAGTTAAGTACCATCTAGTTTATTGAGCTCGGATTAAGTGTTAGCTCATGTAATAGTCATAGCTATCCTGGAGTTAGACTTGTACACGAAGAACACCACCCGGTATCTCAGGTCTGAGGATACTTGTACTGCTACTGCAATAAGACATGACACCAACATATGGATTTAGTTATTTCCTAGTGTCTATCTTATAGCGGTCTCCAATATATTAATCGAATATACCATGTGTTAACTCAAGGTACCAGCTTCAACTAGTGAGATCGACTGCTTGGATTTAATCCAAGGAGTAAGCCTACACATGCTAGTTTGTCTGTTCCATTAATGTCCAGTCTCAATGAATCTATGACCAGGGATATTTAAACTTTTCATAGTAACACGTATGTGCAGTTCTCACACCACATAGCTCCCACTATGTCCACGCACTTTTACGCTATGAAGTAGTCACAGACTCTGTCTTATCAATGCTCATATACATATTTAATACTATACATATATGATACCAGCGAGATACATAAATAAACAGAAAGCACTGATAAGCAACAAAGATGCCTTAATTATTATTAATAATAATTCGAAACTGTTTGTACATTATAGCTAATAAAGATATATCACCCTAATTGTCTCTAAGACATACATCATGTCCAACACACATAGCCTTAATTCTACACCTTTTAATTGTGGTAACTTTTCTTTTGATAAATGTTTCTTCATCCCTTTCTCACTAATATGACCAGGTCTCTGGTACCATAGATTTGAATCAGCATTTGCTAATGCAATGATTTTCTCTATTTTATTAGAGGTGACATAGAGAGTATCGATCTTCTTACCACGAGCAATGATGAGTGCTCCTTCGGTAATCTTTCATTCGTAACAAGTGAAGGTTATTATATAACCTTCTTTATCTAGCTTTCCCACAGAGATCAAATTCTTTTTGAGACCAGGATTATATCTCACTTCTTGAACTTCTAAGTAGTCCTGTTTGGTAATTTTAACCGAACATCACCTTTTCCCACAATCTTTAAGGTTTCATTATCTGTTATACGAACCTTCCTGAAATCACCATTGACAGAGTTCTTCATGATTTCACGACATGGGGTAGCATGAAAAGATGCCCCCTGAATCCAAGATCCAAGATTTAATTGGATTTTTTATGCTTAGAATCATAGAATCACATGCTTCATACACAATTCACAATAACTCAATTTAGATCACATATTCAAATACCACATATATCAGAAATTCATATAAAGTATATTCAATTACCACATATCATCAATTCATGCTTATTCAAAATCACACATCAATATATTCAACACATTTCATTTAATAATTTCATATCAAGTTCATTTCATGTTTATACTCATAAACTATCCAAGTTGATTCCCTTGAAAGCGACTTCAATCTTCCTCCAGAACAGCTTCCTGATTTTGGATTCCTATTAACATAAATTCAATATCAAATACACATGTGTTTCATATTTTCTTTCCTACCAATGAATATTCAATAAATGGAATTATTCTAATATGATCTTCCTAACTTTACAAGTTCATATCTATCGAAATATTCAACCAAATGCTGTGTTTCTTATTTTATTCTAATCTTGATATACAAGGATGTAACATACTAAAACCTCATAAATTTCAAAGCCTTGTATGATTGATAGTGAATTTTATATTCACATACTAAACCTGTCAGGCTTTTTCCTACAAATCAGAATTCATCTTCTTATGACCTTACCTTACTTAAAAATTTATATTTTTCTATATGCTAAACCAAATGACATGAAACTAAAGTCATTTTCTTTGTAACACACATAGGTATAACATACTAAAGTTATTAATTCTCGATGAATCTATCTTTCATTCCTTGCATTTGTCTCGTTTCACCTAAACAACCCTTAGTAAAACAATAATAACATTTTCTACATAACCTCAAATGACCTAAATCATTTTTCTATTTATAAGGGACACAATCATAGATAACATATCCAAAATTCAAAGTCATACAATTAGTATAGAATTCGTAGCACTATTTCGAATCTAACTCTACTGTTGTGACTATTCTGCTCTAGATAGTTTGAATTCAACCAATTCTAGAACAAAACCCACCTAGTAAAAAAATCCCCAAATTTTACAGTAAGAGCCCTAATATACAGAGTTATAATTCATCTTTGTATCTTAATCTAGAATTATATCTCAAACACAAAATTGATGACATATTTTATTTCTTCCTTTCTCTTCTTCCCTATTCTCCTTCTTCCTCTCTTTTCTTCCAGGCTCCTCTTGGAAGCAAGGGATGGAAGAATCATAAAGGAAAGGAAATGAATGGATGGTAAATTAAAGGATGATATATGATAGAAACATAAAGTATGGAATGATTTTGTGTTTGGGAACAAGGGATGAGTTTATAAAGTAAGATGATTATGTAAATTACTTAAATATTCTTAGAAGTGGGTGTTTTAATAAATGAACTAAAAAATAAAGGTATTAGTGTAAATGTACACCATCTTCCTCCCAAACTTGCTCAAATTAGTCGCACTGCACAGTGCATAAAACAATGAATGTGAACGAAAGAGGCTCTGCTCAATTTCCTTCCATCTCAACCTTCACTTTCATCCCAAGCATAGGTTTTAGGCTCGCATCCTTTAGAATCTGGTGAGATACGGCCTCCCAAGCAGACCCCTAAGGTCTGCGTTTTTTCTGAGTTTTGGGAGATAAGAATATGATCCAACCCATTCTTATATCATATCAAATTATCTAAGGGGAATGACCATTTTACCCCTCATTTATATTATTAATTAAAATACTAATACTTATAACTATACTTTACTTTATTCATACATATTCTTTAATAATTCTAATAAAATTCATGATATATAACATGATGCTATGAAATGGGATTTTACAAATTAAAAGAAATATATCTAAAATTAATACATGCAATCATATTTATGCCATACATTAAATACAAAAATCAAATGCATTTTTTATGGTTAAATTAAAATAATAAATAAATTTCATTTAAAATATTTTAAAATTGTAATATTTTATGATATATAGTTATAGAATGAAAATATGATAACAACTTGGTGTCGTGGTGCAATGGTAGAGTATGTAATATAGAAGCAAGGATCCTAGGTTCAATACTCACTATCAACAAAATTTATTTTTAATAAATAATTGACCTAGTAGACCGGTACTGGTTGAACCGATCAGTTTTTGGTTTGATCCATCGATTCAACCAGGATGATAAATGATTTCTTGACTTTGTCAAGCACAGTGTGAAACCCATCCAAACTATGCACCAGTTACGATCGAACCAATGGCATTCGGTTGGTTGGATTTCAAAACCATGATTTATATAAATGTTCCAGAAAATTACAAATTTTCCCCAGAAACAAAACATGTATCCAATCTAACACAACAAAAAAAGAAGGAAAATACAAGGAAATACAACAAAAATAGTTTATTTTTTCTTTTATGTATTAAAAAATCATAAATATGTCAAAGTTAAATGAGATACTTGTGGACAGTCGGGTCACGATAGAAGAACTTGTAGCGGTGTCAAGAATTGATTTTTAGTTCTTTTAGTTTGCATTTGTTCAGACTTATAATTTTTTAAAGACATGTTATTGTAATTTACATTATAAACTTTTTCGTTTGTTTATGAGTCTATCCTACACTGCTTAACTTATACATATCTTATCCATTGTACAATACTTGCACTTTTGTCATTTTTTTCCACAAGGTTTTATAATTTTGTGTTTGTTTAATATATTTCTGTTTAGTAGCTTCTTGATGTTTAAAATATGTGTTTTCATATGTTTAATATACAATTTGTACACATTTTATACACTGTATAAATTTTTTTCACATGTTTAATGTCACACGTTATTCAATGTTTTTTTGTTAAACTATGTGTTTTTTGTATTGAACTTGTGATTTTAAGTTCTTTTTTATTTAAAACTCAGGGTTTGTTTTAATGCGATTCCCATTATACACATTTTATACATTGTATAATTTTTTGTTTTCCAATATTTAATACCACATGTTATTCAATTTTTTTGTTAAATAAGTGTCTTTTTTTGGGAATTTTTATTTTTTGTGTCCTATTATTTTTGTTATGTTCAGTTCATGTATAATGTGGTCCACATTATACACATCTAATACATTGTGTAACAGTATAAAATATTAGATTTTTTTGTAAGAAATTTTCTTGTATTCTTCCAAAACTTCAATAAGAAAAAGCAACACAAACCTAAACTTAACGTGTCACTTGCATAATCCATTAATCACACGATCTAAAATTAAAATATGCAGATATTGTGATTTCTTAAATTCATATCATTCAAACAAAATTAAAATAATGTTATATATTTGCTCCAATGTCTTTTGCTATTCCTCATTGCTCTTCAAGTTATTTTTCTGTTTGTTCATCCCATGTTTGTATAAGATGAAAGCAAGTCTTGTTCTGAGTGCCTGCTCATTAAACTTTGTGGGAATGCTCCTCTCTATCATGCACTCAATGTAATTCATTGCGAACACTCCACAATCACTAAAATTCAGTTATAAAAATTGCTATTAGATTTTATTATATGTTTTAGTAATGAACTTTGAATTCTTGAAATAAAAAAACCTTGTTTCTTTCTGTGGAATGTTATCGACCATTTCAACTTCTAGAAGCCTTGGAGGATTTCCTTCTGCATACGGCTTCAAACTCATCAACTCTTTGTTTGGTGTGAATAAGTGGAATGCGTGCAGATAATATGGGATGACAGTTGCATATTTTTTAGTAGTTAAAGTTGTATGTTCTATGCTTGTCCTCTTCTTCAATGAAACATAGATATAGATTTTCCTTGCTCTTACCTCAAATCTTCCTAACACCCAATAATATTTCATTATATTCATAGAAAAAAACACATTTTCAACATCTATCCAACATCTTTCATATTTGATCCAATGTCCATTGATTTGATCACTATTGTGTTTCCAGTACCAAAACATTAGTTAGATTCTCTTCGCTAGTAAGTTTTTTTATGAAATTGTTTGCATGTTCAATCTTTTCGTTGAAGTTCATGTTAGTTGTTGTAAAACTTTAGGTGGCCTTTATTTTTAGGCTGTGCTTTCCTTTCTTTCGTAGATAGTAACAGATGACATTAATGTGTTATTCATTGAGTTCAAATTTACAGTGTATAATGTATTAATAAGATAAAATAAAATAAAATGACCATAGAATGATAAAATAAAATTTTATTATCTAAAATTTTTTTGTTGTTGTTAATGTCGATTCTATTAAACTTTTCGATTCATAATCAATGACCAAAGAATGATATTTTTGCATGAAATTATACAGTGTTTAAAGAAGGCATAAGAGTTAAATTATAAATGGCAAAAGAAAACACATTTTGTATACTAGTTAGTTTATTTACATTGTCTGTAAGGAATTGATCCATCATGTTCAAGTTGACAAAGAAGCTCCTTTTTTCTATTCCCATGATGTTGAAGTCTTAAGGTTTTGCAAATTTCTCATTGGCTTTGGTGAACCATTCCTTGTTTAATCTGCATGAATATTTTTGTTATATTTTTTATCATAATATTGTCAACCATTCATAAGTTTGTACTTACTTTATCACTTTGCTTTTTCCTTTAGTTATTACTTCTCTGAATTCTTTGAGCAAGTCTTCATCTTTTATTGTTTGTCCTAACTCAGCCCAATCATCCAGAGCGTATTTCCCTTAAATTGTTTCCTCAGCTTTGACCCAAACCTTGTTGTGTTGGACTTTTATTGTTTCTTCCTGCTGTAATTTTTCTCCTTGGGTTTCTCTTTGGTATACTTTCTTTCGGAATTTCAGTTACTTCCTCTTTTTATGCAGAAGATGTTGAACCAGCCAGCCTAACAATGAGATTAGCAACAGCGGCTACCTTACTGCTATCCTTATCAGAAACAGTTGCTGGTGCAACGTTCTTACTCTCCTTATCAATAGTAGCTTTAATTTATTCAGAAGAAACCACTGTTTATACCACATTTTGGTTATTTTGTTCTTCATTTGTGGCTTCTGTCATCGATGCCTCAAGGTCAAATTTAGACACCAACAAATTTGTTTGTTTCTGAACTTACCCAATACCACCACGAGTTGCTTACAACGAAACCCATCATAATCAATCAAAAATACAAGTCATCAAATCACTATGCATCACAAATCAATACGAGCATTTACATTTTATTTTGGAAATGCATCAGGTTTTTTTATTCAATAAGTATTTAGATTTACAGATAACTTATAAGGTAATGTTTACATTTTAGTCCAACAAAAAGAAACTCAATCATTACATATCAACATATTTTTTACGTATAACATCATAGTAAAGAAATTAGTAAATATTCAGATTCCAATTTATTAAATATGTAAGAGTTTTTTGCTATGTGTGATATGCACATTGTCAGTGGCAATTTTCGCTTCCTTGCTTTCATAATAGCAAGCTTCAATTGCACCAATAACTTCTTCATCTGTTGAACCTATGGAACCTATTAGCCAAGTTTCATATAAATAATGTTGTAATGAGTAGTTCAACATTGATAGAATTTGTTAATTAACATTTTATGCTAAGAAATAATGACATTTTTTTAAAATATTGGGATATTGAAGTTTTGTTACCTCTTGTTCTTTATCTTCTCCATCACTGGTCTCTTGCATTTGTTTAACATCATCAGTCACTGAATCTAACACATTTCCAATTGATCGTACATCCATGTCATTACTATCTTGAGAAAGAAGTTTAAAGCTTGGATTTTTATCCGTTGCTGTAGATTTTTCCTTGCTGAGTTGTTTAGAAAAAAGTCGCAATGCTTCTTTATCAGTACTAAATTTTGGTTTTTCATTGCCATCATCGTCTTTGTCACCATCATGTTTATCCTCGTCATCATCTTGATCATTATGTTGATCTTTATCTTCATTATCACCTTCATTGTTGCCATCATCTTGATCTTCAGTTATGTCTTTCATTTCCTCGTTTTCATCATTTAGTTGTTGTTTGTCATTGTCTTCTTCTTCAGACTCATCTTTTAATTCCTCAATCCATTTCCCATTATTTTTTTCCACCTATGGCAAACATAATGTCACTTCCATAACTTAATTTGAAATATACATATGTTATACTTTGTATAAGTTTTCACTAATTTTAGTTTTAAATATTTTTTACCTTGCCAAAGAGTTTTTTTACTTCATTTTCAATCTTTCTACTATGCTGGTTTGTTTTATCAAACATCACATTTATTTCTTTGAATCCCTCATCTATCTTTTCACCGAGTGACTCAAAATTGTCAACTAGAATCTTCAAAGTTTCTAACACTTCATCATTCTTGTTCTCACTATTCTTCTGTTGTGTGTCATTTTCTATTTCTTGGATCACAAAGGTTGATTGTGTTCTAATGATTTGTGTTGAGAAATATAGTTCCATGTCATACATGTCAAAAGTTGGGTAGAATTCACCTAAATCCAACTGTCTCCTCTCC
>CATIWQ010303695.1:0-14848 GCA_949673415.1 Euphorbia schlechtendalii
GTACCACATGGAAGTGGTGGAAGACCTATATGTCATAGCGTCATTATTAAACGCTGTGATTATATTTTTTGGTTACTCAATGAGACCAACAAATTTAGGTCAGTGTTATACTGTATTGCCTTTGTATGCCCCATCAACCGCAACATGTCCGTCTCGCGAAATTTGTATTGCTCATTTACAATATCCCAAACATTACATTATACTAAATCTAGCAAATGAATGCCCACTACCACCTATACCTACATATTGGTTTATATACCATGAAACTAGTGTTGACGGTTGGGAACATTCCTATGATAGGAGAAGGCAAGCATGGGAAGCAATGAACTAACTTTGTATTTTCTATTTAATTAATGACAATCGATTATTATTATTCAATTATGTTTATAGTAAATAATTATTTTGGTATTAAATAATATGTTAAATAAATAATTCACTCAAGTATTTACAAAAATTTATATAAAAAATCAATTCAAAAAAATTACAAAAATAAACTTCAAATAATTAAAAATTATAATTTAACTTCAAAAAATTATAATTTAAGTAAAAAAATAAATTACAAGCATGAAAATCAAATATTTATAAATATTTAGATACAAAAAATTACAAAAAAATTATTTTTTTAAGAATTATAATATTCTTTGAATAATTTAAAAGTTGTAAAAAGTAAACGGAGGGAAAAACCGTCCATTAGGTGATATTTCCGCCGGTTTTTTTTATTTAGGCGGACATGATATCCGCCAATACCTGAGAATAGGCGGATATCCAGTCCGCCTAATAAGCCATATAGGCGGAAAATATTTCCGCCAATATTGCATAATAGGCCGACATGATATCCACCTATCAGCGGCATAGGCGGATACCGTGTCCGCCAATTTTTACAAAAGAGCGGAAAAAAATTCCGCCCATATAGGATTAGTGGCGGACTCGGTATCCGCCTATGCCGTGAATGGGCGGATACCTTTTCCGCCTATGATGCAATGTGGGCGGGTTGAACATCCGCCCGTGATGTGGCGTAGGCGGAAATTTTGTCCGCCTACGTATATTAGTTATCCTTTCATGTCCGTATTTGTAAAAAATACGAGCGGCGTATAGTAATATTGGGCGGCATATAGCAACACCCATTTGTAAATTGTCTTTTTCTCAAAAGAGAATTACATCACTTTGTTATACATGTCAACAAAGATCCACAAATTAAAGACTTATAACCCCCTTTTACCGCTAAGAGCAACTCCAACTATTTTTCCCATTTTCCATTCCCCAAATCTCATTTTACTGGATTCACAATGTTTTTGTTCCAACCATCTTCCCCATTTCAAATTCTAATAACGTAATAATATTTTATTAGGGTAAACTTCAAAAAAGTACCATGTGATTTCACACATTTGCAAAATGGGGTCTGAGGAATTTATTTTTGCAAAAAGAGGTCTGTGGTTTTGAAAAATTTGCAAATAAAGGTTTCTCATTAATAAAATATATCACGAAAATGGATAATCTTATTCGTTTTTATCTGAATTTTTGCGAGATCGTTCATAAATATACAATACACATCATTGATAAATTTTGTAATTTTTTGAATAGTTTAGATATTTTTTTTAATTAAATTATGACAATGAACTTTAAAAAATCATAAAAAATAAAAAAAAATTTCCGAAATTTACTCAAATCATGGAGTATAATTTTAAATAATAAGGTTTAACTATTAGTATGTTAAATTATTTCAAATATTCGATGTAACACCGCTATTTTGAAACCACGGACCCTCTTTTGCAAATTTTCAAAACCACAGACCCCTTTTTGCAAAAATAAATTCCTCAGACCCCATTTTGCAAATGAGTGAAATCACATGGTACTGTTTTAAAGTTTACCCTATTTTATTATTATTATATTAATTTCTTTACACTACTTCTATTCTAATTATTATTCAACAAATTATATCTTAACTATAATATCGTGAACTAAAATATCTTATAAATTAAATATTATTATATTTTATTACGAATAATTTTTTTTCTATTTAACATGTATGTGTTGTATAATATATAATAATAAATATATTACTTTCTTTAATAATAAAGAAAAAAAAATAACAATAACAATAAATATTTCATGATTCTTTTTCTTAAAATACACTAGCTAAAACACAACTATAACAATAAGCCATAAGACATCATATTAATTATATTTTGGTATGAATTAAAGTTTTTAAAATTTGTATTTTATATAAAATATTACACACACACACACAAGTAAAACGAGATGGAAATGTGATACACAAGTAACAATGAGATGAAAATATAATACACAAGTAAATATTAAACTCATAATACTCAAATAATAAACCTATAATATAAAATATATAAATATTAAATCCATAATACTCATATAATAATAAAATTATTAAAAAGTAATTAAAATAATCATTCTCCAAAATAGAATTCCCTAATGGGATATACTATATGAGGAATGGTTAGAGTAGACCATTCTCATATTCATTCTCCATTTTTAGAAACCATTAGTCATGCTCTAGTTGCTCTAGAATTAATTAATATAAACGACTAACACGTATAATTTCCTGATCTCTGGACAATCAAAAAAGCCAACACTTGCAACAAAAACCTAAAAACAAAAATTAAAGTAAATTTAAGAAATACAATTGATGGAAAACCTTTTGCTCCTCCTCTTCCTCAATTCACTAATCTTCTTTTATATTTTTGCTCTGTCGTTTTGTTGTAGAAGAAGACGAGTACTGAAATCAGACTTTACATGCACTTATCAACATAATAGTTAATTAATTATAATTAACAATTCCAATCCATTTTTGTTTTGCCTTATTTTCCTCTTTCATGTCTCCTTTCCAATATGCAGCATAGGCTCTTCATCAGGCCTTTAATTCTTCTCAAACTTTGGCTTTTAATGCGGTCACCATCCTTAAATCAGGGCTTAATTTCCACTATGCTAAACAACACTCTGTATTTTACATAATTATTTTTAACTCCAAGAATCTTGGAACCTTCTTTTGGAAAATTTCTTCCCATCCAAATCTTCCTTCCATGCCAACATTAATTAATTCTGCTGCAGTCAATCCAGCTTAATTAGCTATGCCAACATCGATCGCCAATCAAAATTCTCTCTTAATTTCTTCTCTACTCAGTCCCCCAATCACAATCCAAGCAGGATATAGTACACCAGTGTAATTGGCAATGCTATTAACATTCCAAAGATAACCCTGATAATTAAATAATAAATGAAGCAAACTCAGAATTAAATCTTCCTTAATTGCACTAATTAAGCCAAATTTTCCATAATAAACTTTACTTACGCTGTGCTGAGAATGGCGGGATGAACATTGTACTCTTTGGCAAACACAAAAGGTACAATTCCTTGTGGTAGCGCAGCCTGTATTTCATTACAGTAAATAGAACTAGTTAAACAATAAAGTGGTAATTAGAGTAACTTTAAATAAGAGCTATAATGTGAAAAGGGAAATTTTACCTGAACAATAGCAATGTGAAGGAGAGTGCCACGTAGGCCAATAGCAATAGAGGCAGCAGCCATCACAGCTGGACCAGTAAGAAACCTAACAGCCATGGCAAATGCAGCTACGGAGTTCCCACATGCAATTATCTTTGGTTGTAACGCCATGAACAAACCTTCATTTTTCGTAACTCTTGATTACACGTATAAATTTAAATTTTCTCCAACTTTAATTGATTAAAAAGTTATAGAATTTTACATAATCTTCCAGTTAAATATATCAGAACCCTCTCAACTCGACAATTTTTGTCAGATTCCACCCTGAATTTTCAAAAATTTCATTTTACCCCAAAAACTTAGCAAAAGTGTACAAGTTTACCCATTAACGTCATATGTAATTTTTGGTTGAAAGAAAAACAATAAAAATGAAACTTCTTAAAAGTTAAACCAATCAAAATCAATGAAATTTTTTAAAGTTTAAACTGACACTTAAAAAAATAGAGATGTAGACACATGTAGCCTATTTTACCCAATTCAACTATCTATGCAAACAGAGACATCTAAATCACAACCAAACCCCACCAACCATGGACCGCAAAAAGAACTGGCCCCATATGTCGGGTGCCCCAATCCATCAATGTATTCTAAAAGATTCAAACCCTTTTGATTTCTTGCTATAGGTGAGCTCACAAAAGAACGCGATGGATATGAGCTGCGTATTTCATTTACAACCTTAAAATTACCTAATCCGCCCATTACTAACTCAATTTCTGTTCCTCCCCATCTATTTATGCTGTGTGGTCAAGATTTCGCCACATTTGAGATTCATTTCCACTCAATTAAAGCCATTTTTCTTTACTGTTTCTGGCATAACTCAATACAAATTTATGGGACTGGAAGATAACTACAGTTATAGAAGGCTAATAATTAAAAGGGTACTTTTTCAACTATAAAATACAGGTAGAGAAGAATATGACTTCTCACCTAAGCTGAACATAGCCATGCCAAGCCCAGCATCAGACAATATGGAGATTGACTGACTTATTATTTTAGGCATTTCCACATGCCACCTGCAATTAATCATCAATGCATTATATAAACACATCAATCACAAAATTTCAAACTGAAAATTACTTTATTATATTAACAGACATATAAAGTCAGACTTTTCTTTTAAATATTGCTCACCGGAAAGAAACAAGAGACCAGATGAGACCAATTAGACTGGAATATGTGTTTGGGTTCCTAATCAGTTTCCGCCAAACCATGATCAAGATTAGACGTGTCATAACACTTGCCGGAGGCATTTGTTTGTTGTGACCGCTTTCTGGTGCTCCGGCCACCTTATGGTTGAGCTCGGCGGTGGAGCTGGAACCTAGCTTATTTAGCCCAGTTTGAATTTCTTTATGCTCTCTTTCATCTTCTCCATCTCCTTTACCACTGAAGCTGAAATTTTCACCTGGAAAAGCTTTCACATTTCCAATTTCAACACAATACTCAATTTAGTCCAATTTAACACTTCAATAAATAACTTAGTTAATTGAATATAATTAAACACGTAAGTATTTTATACCTTTAGTTTCCCCATTTTGTGGATGATCTGCAACCAACATTCTGATCTCCTTAGCTCCTTGATCGGAACCGGAATGTTGAGATGCGGCGAAATCATTTCCGCCGAATACGTCGGAAACCGGCGAGGCGCTTGAGCTCCAGACGAACATGTGAAGCTCCTTCGCATCGTGGCTCGCTTTATTATTACTCTGCTGCGGCGGCGGTTGTGGTTCCTGATTTTTCGTGGTTTTTGTTGTCAGAGATGAGAATTCCGGATTCGGCGCCGGATACGATGTCGGCACCGTCTGCGCCGGATAAAACCCGAATCTAGGAGAAGATATTGTACCCATGGGAGCACAATTTTCTTCGAAATTGGAAGGCCGAGGAGTTGGCCCCCTTGAAGATTGAACAGAGTACATATCCGCCGGGCCGAAATTCGAGAGCCTACCGCCGGGGAACCCCTGAACTCCCATCATATTATAGAAATCGGCGGTGTTAAAATTAGAACCTCGCGGAGTCGAACTCAAGCTGTAAATCTCAGCTCCGGTTAGATTAGACGGCCGAGGAGTCATTCCGGAGAAAGATCCAGGCCCTAGCCCTAGAGATCGGCGAGAAGCGTTCGATTTCCTCACCGTCACATGTAACTTTCCGTCATCGCCGATTTCAGCGTCTGTCTCCAAAAAATCTTGACCGTCCAACGAAACGACATCAGAATCAACCTTAAACGACACAATGGACGCCGCAGTCTCAGGGAATTGCTCCATAATCAACATCTTAGCTCCTCTGTACTCAAATAGAAACAACAACAGAGTGTACCAAATAATACACTGCAAAACGACGACCTGAACCATAAGACTACCAGATTCGCCGCCGTACATAGCGATTAACAGAGGAATTCCCATAACAAGTGTATTTGGAAGAGTAGACAAAGAGAAAATCGTAATCATCCATTCTAAACTTCCATTCTTAGTGAAACCATTCCAAATACCTAGAGCAAACAGCATTATAATCTTCTGGAGCGTATCGGCAGCAACGAATCGGAAATTCATGGCGTAAGGATCATTAGTGGAAATAAAATGGAAAGACAAAAGAGGAACAGCAAAAATAGCGACGAATCTGTTGATACCGGAGCACTGATCGGGGCTGAAAATCTTCCACCACCGAACAGAGCCGTAAGCTAAGATCATAGCAACATACAAAGGAACTACAGCCGATAAAACGTTGTATAGATCGCCCCAGCTAATCATGATTTGTTGCAGAGATTGCTCCTCTTCGAAATGGCAGGGAATGAAAATTGAAGAGAAGTTGAGGGGTAAAATGGGAAGGAAAAAACCGTTAAGTAACTAACTTGAATGAAGAGGCTACTGAGAACAAACTGCAGTTGGTTCAGAGTAGAAAAAGATTTTCGAAGAACAGAAATATATATAGCGAGTGTTAAGCTGGTTGTTTAGTAAAGTAACCATTGTATATGGTTAGATAGCGGGTTAAAATTAACTATACATAAGTTCATTGTTTTGAAGGATTTAGCCACACGTGGCGATACATGTGTGGCTAATAGGGTTTGAA
The DNA here is from genome assembly GCA_949673415.1 of Euphorbia schlechtendalii. NCBI lineage: Eukaryota > Viridiplantae > Streptophyta > Magnoliopsida > Malpighiales > Euphorbiaceae > Euphorbia > Euphorbia schlechtendalii. Next base: position 6,595 of record CATIWQ010303695.1, read on the forward strand.
GGTAGCGTGGATATTATTGGAACAAATTATATTAAGGACCGGTTTTAAAAGATCAGATCCATACGTGGTTGTCATGTGTTAAAAAATCAATTTATACTTTACTTTTCTATTATTATATTCATTTTTTAAATACATGATAAGCATGCATAGATTTGATCATTTAGATCTCATCTCTAATATAATTTCCCTATTATTTGTGGTTATTCTGGTCATACTGACCATTTTCAGTTTTCACTTAAGCGGATCAAAGATCAAGCTACCTATATGAATAACAAATTTTTCTTTGTCTATTAAAATAAAAAAAAATTTCATCGCAATGTCACCTATGTACGGAAAAGGTTTACAAGATTCAATCTTTAATATAATTTCTTGTTAAGTGACTCATAAATCTGTCATGTAAATATCGGGTTCTTGTCCTAGATAGAGAATGCCAAATTTTAACATGAAAAAATGATATTTTACATATAGTTTGTCATGGGTATATAATATACGTGTAATTTTAATTTATAACACTTCGATCATATCAACATGTATGTGTTGAAAGTTATTTTTCCAATGTATTGAAAGTTATTTTCCCAAATCAAAATATCCGATCACTCACTTGTATAGTTTTTCAAGCTGTTTTAAATTTTGATTCAAGAAAATGAAGTTCTTCTTTTATGTTTGTTCAACAATCAATTCATTTTAAATTATATTTTAGTTAAGTTCTAGTTTTCAATATTATTAATTAATATTAATAAAATACTACCTTCATTTAAAAATAATTATCTTTTTAAGACCTTAAAAAATTTCAAAATAAGTGTAATTTTCGATTAAATGCACCTTTTTAAATATTTTATCCATTTTACCCTTATTTAATGGACATTGAATATGAAAAAAAATATATTCAATTAACTTTCAAATTAACAAAAATCATACGGGTAAATAATTATTTCTATTATTTTAATTAACATGATCTTAGTATAGACAAACAACCTTAAAACGATAGTTATTCTGAAATGAAGGGAATAGTACTTAAAATATTATTTTGTATATTTTTTATGATGAAAAAATAAATAATATTATTAGTTTATAACAATATTTGAAATTATTATTGTAATTACTAATTATTTATAAATTATATTATAATATAGTACAATATAATTTTAAATATCACAAGATTATTTATATTAACATATAAATATGAGTAATATTATTATTACTATAATTATCATCATTAATATTAATTATCTTTCAGTTAACTTTCCATTTAATTTCAGTTAAATTAGTATTTAAGTTCTAGTTTCCTCTCAGTATCTTCAATTTCACTTTCAATCAAATTAGTTCACTTAAGAATAATTCAATTTAGTTCCTAAAAAATGAATAATTCAATTTAAGTTGAAAATAGCGTGGCCAGTATGTCTAGTTACTTTTGCTTTGTGAATTGGAAGAGCTTGTGAGTTAGGTGCATGTTTGAAGTGATGTCGTTACTGCTTAGTTGTTGGATATAAGCTTTGACCCTCAACTTGGAAAATAGATTCCCTCTACTTTTTTATCTTTATTTTAGAAGATGAAATACAATATCCCTCCTCTAGTTTCAGGGTCGGTAATGCATGAAATATATAGAAATAATATATATAATATGCATGCATGAGAAGACTTTATAAAATAATCAAGAATTTCTATGGTTGAATAAATTCACCTTAGTTTTATCTACTGAAAAGCATATTTTGAATAATTAATCCTTGGAAAACCTAACTGACAGAGACATGAATTAATTTCTTTCAAAGAAAAGAAACTACATATATCTAAGAAAAGTCAATAATTATGGATTCCATGAACAAAGGATGTGTACAAGTATACTCCTGTTAACTTATCAACTTTAGTCTGATCTTACCCTAACTTTTTAACTCGTTGATAAAAGTGTATCAATTTTCTTTCTCAAAGTATAATGGTAACTGAATTAGAAAGAGAAAGATCATATATTTGAAAAGTTAAACCAATAAAAAACTAACGCATTACATTTAGGGGGGTAAATTAATACATTTTTACCAAGTTCAAAAGTTAAGAAAATTCAGGTTAATATTTTGCGAAGGTGCTAAAGTTGGAGTGACTGGGATTTTGACCTAGTAATTAAGATGAAAGTTGTGAACTCTTGGAATTTCAGGTTCGAATCACATCCAGAGAGGGTTGCGAATTTTTCTTGACAATTTTTTTTTAAAAAAAGTTACCAAAGTTGGATGTTTCGATACATTTTGTTGTATTTGAAATAAACAACTCAATATATAGATAAAATTTGTAAATCTTTTACATATAATAATAATTTTTTGAATTACATGAAGAGGTTATAACTTATAATCACGTAAAAACGGAATCAAATAATAGAAAAAGATGTCAAAGGGAATACATAGTGCAAGTCGATGCATGTATTTGCTCCAAAGTGATTTTCATTTGACTGTGTAATAGAGCAAAACATTCCTCAACTGTTGAAGAACAAGTGTGATTGTGAGTTCCAAATAGTTTGCGTATGCTCAAATATAAGTTCATTTAACATGAGTCATATTCATATGTTGACTATGGAATATCATTTTATTAGTCAAAAGTTAATTGCTTATAAGAAAAATCCTTTCTTTGCCTATATTGCCATGTTTTTAGCACTTTCAAATCCTACGAGCTAGTTGGGATTGAAACTTTTCATTTTTTACATGTGTCACGTGTCAACCTATCACTTTGATTCTTTAAAATTTTGACACACGTCGCACGTGTACGTACACTACCACACATTGTCTAGTTCAGACATAATCAAAGACCAAATTGGTACATATTTCGCTAAGTTGAAGGTAATGTTCTGGGGCATGCAGGAGGCAATTGGGGCCAACCAGGATCGGTCCTAAGATTTCATGGGACAAAAGGGTGAAATAAAATATTAGATTAAAAAAATTTATTTAAAATTGAAATATATTCCAATACATGTATTAAATAAAAAATACAAATTTAAAGTTTTATGTTAAGTTGAATAAATATAGAAGGTTTAACGGTTTACATATTTATAGACAAATTTGCATCCCTTTTGAGTGGACCCTAGGCCATTTTTACTCTAAACCTATGCTCATGATCGGCCTGAGATCAACTTAATAATGATGAATTAAATTATTTTAATTCGATGTTGGATCTCCAACATTAATCGATTCAATGCTCTGTAAAATGTATTTCACTGTTAATTAAGTTTCATTGATGCACTAATATTCAAATTCCAATCCTATAACGAAACATTTCGTTTATAAACTTTTGGAATCAGAGTTAGAATGATATTATTAGATCAATATTGAAATTATTGTTTACCAACTTCTGTTAGCTTATGTGAAAATGAATTATATCCAACTCCCGTTTGTTTATTTTCCTTTACATTTGAGATAAAATACTTCCACCTAAGTTATTGTTTGAAGCTAAATTTCTATTTTATATGATACAACAAAAATTATCAAGTTTAAGAGTTGTAGATATATATATTCAGCCTTTTAAAATCATCAGGTTCATATCTGAGGATAACATTGTTCTGTTATGCATTCAGATTGCCATACAAACTATATTTCATCTGAAAACAAGAATAAATAAGTTAACAAACCACATAAATGTTTTGAGGGTTGAGTTGATCTTTTCACATTATATATATTAAACGTATCAAATTTAATATCCGACTCTAGCAATATCATAATCCATGGGAAAAATTAAACAGAAGTGGTTTTCAGAAGAAGACAAAATATATGACTTGTTTAAGTTTAATAATAGTGAATAATAATGATGCTATTTAGTTGTTAACAATAGCATCACGGATGATGAGAACCATAAAGGCCCACATTTTTTAATGATAGTACCTTGGTCAAAATTAAAGAATTTGCACCAAGGATAAGAATATACAACAACAACAATATCTATAAGTTAATTTCATATATAACTTGGATGAATTAGATTTGTTTTTAAAAGATTCTTTCATCATTTACCACTATTGAGGTGTCCATGTGGATGGATAATCAAAAGCATAACAAGTAATATATTTGAAGGGTATATCATAACCTTTATTATAAATATTCCTTTACATGTGAATGCTTCTAAGCTTCAAACGAATTTTAATCAACAAGCAGAGCTATCAATATGAAAATTTATTCTCGAAGTCCAGAAGCTTTGATACTGTATATATTGTGCGAATTAGAATGTAGTGTTTCAATTTAATGTATTTTTCAACTTTATCATTGAATTCTTAACATGTGTTGTTCTCTCTCCTATAAATACTTAGAAAGTCTACTAGTTTTGAACGACAAACATGGAAATGAATACTAAATTGAGTAAGTTATGTTTTTATTCGTATTATGGAATAATTTGTCCAAAAACATAAATTGATTTGTAAAAACTCATCGTAATATTTTTATTTTGTAAAAATTGTACAAATACACTTACAACAATGTAAAGAAAGACCTTCACCTTATACGTGACTCGAATTTAAGTAGTTTTTACGTTATAAATCAATATTATATATTTTTTAGACTTAATGTCTACACGTCGTTAAATTTGTTTAAAATTGGTTTTTATCCCCTAAACTTTTAAATGTGTTGAATATTTTTTGAATTTGTAACAATTGCACCAGTTTGCCCCCCCCCCCCCCTCCTCAATGCTACGTTTTAGCTTCTAGTTTGTGAAAAAAATACATCTTTACAAAGTTAAACCTATCAGAAACTGACATATGATGATAAGAGGGTAAGTAACTCATTTTAAACATGTACAGAAAATTATATGTCACGTTTCAAAATTTAAATAACAAAGACACACACATTTTTAACATTGGCAGGGTGTTGATCCTAATTATTGTAGAATGAATATTGGGGTGAAATTGAGTTGTAAACATCAATCACATTCACATACCTAACTTTTACTCCTCCATGATTGATTGACTGTGCAAAAGCAATATCATTTTTATTTTATTTTGGGGCCTTCACCACCATTGAACTATCTTTTTTATGCTAAAAAGGAAAAATTGGTTTGGGACATAGGCTGGACTATGGGACATAGGCTAAATAAATTAACTGTATATTAATTAACAATGATTAGAAATTAAAATTAAGGTTTCATACAATGTAATAGTAGAGTTGTTAAGTTGGTTTGTAATGACGCATAAGCTTGAATAATTAAACTTGATTTAGTTGTAACTTAGTTAGCATCTCACAGTCATTTGTGAATTAATAGAGCATGTCAATTTCATACATTTGTGTCAAGTAATTATGAGATATATAGTGCAGATTTATTTTAACAAATGTGTCAACGAACCAAGCACTATCCCCAAGATTAATAAATCAAATATAAATATTATTATTAGTAACAAAAATAATTAAACAATACTTTATATGAATTATTAATTGCTCGGTACGCGTTTATTAACCCATCTTTTTTATTACGGATGATGCAAACTCAGGGAATGTCCTGTTTTGTTTTTCATTTTCATATAAAATTTATGTTGCTACGCTTACATTTTATATAAAGTTAAGGAAATCGGAAATTGAAAGGAATTCGGATTCTAACATTTTTTCATGTCCGAAGATCGAATATATGATTTCTACAATGACTAAGATCAATGATCAATTTACGATGTTTGTCGTGAGACGAAAATCCGGAAAGAAAGATAATGAATAGAAATTGAAAATGACTTCAATAATGAATTCTTAATCCCATTCCACACGTGATTTCCATCTATATAGGAAATGAATATGAATTAATTGCAATTAAATCCTCGAACTCTTGATTATTTACAATTAATTCCTAAAGTTCTATAAATTTTCAATTTAGTCAAAAGAGATTAAGAAAGTGAAATAATTTAATGTCAAACCTAGGGCGTATGCTGCTAACTAGTCGCCATGGTCACTGCTGCCATTCCACGGTGCCTTCTCAACGTTGATCAATCCCGATAGCCTCCAGGTTTTCTGCTCGGTCCGAACATGGTCGTAGGGTTGAAGAAGGGTCACGTTTCCCGAGGGCCCATGTAGTGGATTCACGTCACGTAGATCACAGTTGGTGCAAAATTTACTTTGAGAACTTCCTGAACAAATACGATAACGTTGCTTTGCAGAAGGTCTTCTCGAAGATTGGAGTGGTTGGGAACGTGTACATAGCTCGGAAAAGGAATTGGAGGAACCTAAATTTCGGTTTTCTCACCGTTGACAATAGACATCCGCTGCAAGAGACCTTTTATAAACTGAATTCTATATATATTGGGATTGTTAAGTTGAGGGGATTCAAGGCAAGGTACTCGAGGCTATCGATAGTTCAGGAGGAGTTAAGGAAGGTGGCGACAAAGCCAAAGGTGCCGAGGGTTTTCAAGGAGTTTTTCCAAGGTGATCGCCCCTATGCTAATGTTGTATCTCGAAAGCCGGATGATTCGATTGATGCTTCGAGGGCTATTGAGAACATTAAACCAGCGGCGATGGATATAGGGACCCAAGACACTAACCTCATCATTGAAATTGCTCCGTAGAAAGCTCATGCTTGTGTGGTTAAACTTAGGTTGATTGCTAACATTAGAAATATCATCGATTTGTTGAAAGTCAAAGGCTTTGATGTCAATTTTGCGGCACCGATTGGTGGTGATTATGTAATCGTTGGATTTCGATCTGGGGTGTTCACAAAGTTTTTGGCCATACATGTTCTGAATGACTTTTCCCCGACAATGGCGTCAAAAACTTGTTCGCCACTTTTCCACTAATAAGTTTAAGAACTTGTTCACAGGATTTTAGCTTTAAAGTATAAGTGTTATCAATACCACTTATCAAATAGAAAAATGATGATAACTGCAAGTATACAGTTGCGATGTAATTTTAAAAGATATTGATCCCACAGGGAAAGAACCAGCTCTAAAGATCAAGAAGAGGAACAGAACAAAATAAAATAATGTAATATAGTTTGGAGGATTGGAATGATGGATGGATAGACAAATGTATGAAAGATTAGAAAAGATAAAAAGTATGTAGATATTCCCTACGAACAAGTATAGCAAAGAAAACATGCAAAATCATCAAAGATATTAGATACACTAGATTAATTTAACAGATTCGATTCTAAACACTCAGATATTCAATTATTCACTGCAGAGCAACACATGAAATGACTTTTCTAAATCTAGTGCAAATGAATTAAGACAATTATATCAACTTGAATGACAATATTACTATGCTTAGTACGGAGTTAACTCAAAAGCATATAACTTGATTAATATAAAAGACTCAACATGAAATACACATGATAACACATAGACATATCATAAACTTCGAGATAGAAAGTATAAGTAGAAAGCAAAGCAAAGTTGTATGGTATGCAAGTGAAAGCTAAAGTTGATCAAACCGTATCCACTCTTTAATGGGAGTCATCAATTCCCGCAATTCTTGTGTCTGCTTTGAATTCGGTCTCGATTCATATAGAACCTTCGCTAGGATATTATTCTTTGTGAATATCGAACAAATAAATATTGAAGAATGAAAACTTTTATTGATAAGTGATTTGTAATTACATTTATACAACAATCGCTCGAATATGTAGAGAAATCTAGTGATCGAAATAGGGTTCGAACCACTTTTACATTTTCTCGCTAACACTTACCAATGTAGTGAAATCTAGTTATTTTTATTCTCTATCTATGCACGCACGTCTACCATACCATGCACCACTTTATCCACCCCTTGTTCTATGAAATTGGTGAATTTGGAGCCCTATTTATAGAGTATGAAGGGTTACGTCTATCCAAGCGAAGAGTCGTGTCCATTGGCGAAAGATTGCATCACTTCATTGTGATTGGATGAGAAGCTTTATCCTTATCCACAATGAAAAGGAACCTTTTCATGATTGGTTGACTTCCAGAAGGTGTCTTTTCATTTGGTAGTTGATGGCGGTTGATGGTTGAGAAGAGTTGACCAAAAAATCGTTAATGTCACGACCGCGAAGTACATGTCGTAACCGTGAATACTTGGTTGACAACTTTCTGTTCTGAAGAATACTAAGTCGTGACCGTGAATGGTTATCACGATCGTGAATTGTGTTTTTCTTCAGAATCCTTCTTGTAACTTTACCGATCTTCGACAGCTTCGATCCTAAGCCTAATCCTTAAGTTCCACGCATCTTTTTGCACCTTTTTCACTCTTTTTTCATAGATTTCCAACTTTAATCATTTTACTTCCAAGATTTACCTAGTACCTGCATTTGCATAAAAAAACAACTACATACCAAGTGAAATCTTTTA